>JAQNBH010000017.1:13389650-13445477 GCA_028752905.1 Cladorhizidae sp. MBARI D1340-BT2
GTTCTGTGCATGGCTGTATATAATGTAACACATATAGAGTTAGTTCAGTGCATGGCTGTATATAATGTACACATATAGAGTTAGTTCAGTGCATGGCTGTATATAATGTACATATAGAGTTAGTTCTGTGCATGGCTGTATATAATGTACACATATTAGAGTTAGTTCTGTGCAGGGCTGTATATAATGTACACATATAGAGGTTAGTTCTGTGCATGGCTGTATATAATGTACACATATAGAGTTAGTTCAGGTGCATGGCTGTATATAATGTACACATATAGAGTTAGTTCTGTGCAGGGCTGTATATAATGTACACATATAGAGTTAGTTCTGTGCATGGCTGTATATAATGTACACATATAGAGTTAGTTCAGTGCATGGCTGTATATAATGTACACATATAGAGTTAGTTCTGTGCATGGCTGTATATAATGTACACATATAGAGTTAGTTCTGTGCATGGCTGTATATAATGTACACATATAGAGTTAGTTCTGTGCATGGCTGTATATAATGTACACATATAGAGTTAGTTCAGTGCATGGCTGTATATAATGTACACATATAGAGTTAGTTCAGTGCATGGCTGTATATAATGTACACATATAGAGTTAGTTCTGTGCATGGCTGTATATAATGTACACATATAGAGTTAGTTCTGTGCATGGCTGTATATAATGTACACATATAGAGTTAGTTCTGTGCATGGCTGTATATAATGTACACATATAGAGTTAGTTCTGTGCATGGCTGTATATAATGTACACATATAGAGTTAGTTCTGTGCATGGGCTGTATATAATGTACACATATAGAGTTAGTTCTGTGCATGGCTGTATATAATGTACACATATAGAGTTAGTTCTGTGCATGGCTGTATATAATGTACACATATAGAGTTAGTTCTGTGCATGGCTGTATATAATGTACACATATAGAGTTAGTTCTGTGCATGGCTGTATATAATGTACACATATAGAGTTAGTTCTGTGCATGGCTGTATATAATGTACACATATAGAGTTAGTTCTGTGCATGGCTGTATATAATGTACACATATAGAGTTAGTTCTGTGCATGGCTGTATATAATGTACACATATAGAGTTAGTTCTGTGCATGGCTGTATATAATGTACACATATAGAGTTAGTTCTGTGCATGGCTGTATATAATGTACACATATAGAGTTAGTTCTGTGCATGGCTGTATATAATGTACACATATAGAGTTAGTTCAGTGCATGGCTGTATATAATGTACACATATAGAGTTAGTTCTGTGCATGGCTGTATATAATGTACACATATAGAGTTAGTTCTGTGCATGGCTGTATATAATGTACACATATAGAGTTAGTTCTGTGCATGGCTGTATATAATGTACACATATAGAGTTAGTTCTGTGCATGGCTGTATATAATGTACACATATAGAGTTAGTTCTGTGCATGGCTGTATATAATGTACACATATAGAGTTAGTTCTGTGCATGGCTGTATATAATGTACACATATAGAGTTAGTTCTGTGCATGGCTGTATATAATGTACACATATAGAGTTAGTTCCTGTGCATGGCTGTATATAATGTACACATATAGAGTTAGTTCTGTGCATGGCTGTATATAATGTACACATATAGAGTTAGTTCTGTGCATGGCTGTATATAATGTACACATATAGAGTTAGTTCAGTGCATGGCTGTATATAATGTACACATATAGAGTTAGTTCTGTGCATGGCTGTATATAATGTACACATATAGAGTTAGTTCTGTGCATGGCTGTATATAATGTACACATATAGAGTTAGTTCTGTGCATGGCTGTATATAATGTACACATATAGAGTTAGTTCTGTGCATGGCTGTATATAATGTACACATATAGAGTTAGTTCTGTGCATGGCTGTATATAATGTACACATATAGAGTTAGTTCTGTGCATGGCTGTATATAATGTACACATATAGAGTTAGTTCTGTGCATGGCTGTATATAATGTACACATATAGAGTTAGTTCTGTGCATGGCTGTATATAATGTACACATATAGAGTTAGTTCAGTGCATGGCTGTATATAATGTACACATATAGAGTTAGTTCTGTGCATGGCTGTATATAATGTACACATATAGAGTTAGTTCTGTGCATGGCTGTATATAATGTACACATATAGAGTTAGTTCTGTGCATGGCTGTATATAATGTACACATATAGAGTTAGTTCAGTGCATGGCTGTATATAATGTACACATATAGAGTTAGTTCTGTGCATGGCTGTTATATAATGTACACATATAGAGTTAGTTCTGTGCATGGCTGTATATAATGTACACAATATAGAGTTAGTTCAGTGCATGGCTGTATATAATGTACACATATAGAGTTAGTTCTGTGCAAGGCTGTATATAATGTACACATATAGAGTTAGTTCTGTGCATGGCTGTATATAATGTACACATATAGAGTTAGTTTCTGTGCAATGGCTGTATATAATGTACACATATAGAGTTAGTTCAGTGCATGGCTGTATATAATGTACACATATAGAGTTAGTTCTGTGCAAGGGCTGTATATAATGTACACATATAGAGTTAGTTCTGTGCATGGCTGTATATAATGATACACATATAGAGTTTAGTTCTGTGCATGGCTGTATATAATGTACACATATAGAGTTAGTTCTGTGCATGGCTGTATATAATGTACACATATAGAGTTAGTTCTGTGCATGGCTGTATATAATGTACACATATAGAGTTAGTTCAGTGCATGGCTGTATATAATGTACACATATAGAGTTAGTTCTGTGCATGGCTGTATATAATGTACACATATAGAGTTAGTTTCTGTGCATGGCTGTATATAATGTACACATATAGAGTTAGTTCTGTGCAGGGCTGTATATAATGTAACACATATAGAGTTAGTTCTGTGCATGGCTGTATATAATGTACACATATAGAGTTAGTTCTGTGCATGGCTGTATATAATGTACACATATAGAGTTAGTTCTGTGCATGGCTGTATATAATGTACACATATAGAGTTAGTTCTGTGCATGGGCTGTATATAATGTACACATATAGAGTTAGTTCTGTGCATGGCTGTATATAATGTACACATATAGAGTTAGTTCTGTGCATGGCTGTATATAATGTACACATATAGAGTTAGTTCTGTGCATGGCTGTATATAATGTACACATATAGAGTTAGTTCTGTGCATGGCTGTATATAATGTACACATATAGAGTTAGTTCTGTGCATGGCTGTATATAATGTACACATATAGAGTTAGTTCTGTGCATGGCTGTATATAATGTACACATATAGAGTTAGTTCTGTGCATGGCTGTATATAATGTACACATATAGAGTTAGTTCTGTGCATGGCTGTATATAATGTACACATATAGAGTTAGTTCAGTGCATGGCTGTATATAATGTACACATATAGAGTTAGTTCTGTGCATGGCTGTATATAATGTACACATATAGAGTTAGTTCTGTGCATGGCTGTATATAATGTACACATATAGAGTTAGTTCTGTGCATGGCTGTATATAATGTACACATATAGAGTTAGTTCTGTGCATGGCTGTATATAATGTACACATATAGAGTTAGTTCTGTGCATGGCTGTATATAATGTACACATATAGAGTTAGTTCTGTGCATGGCTGTATATAATGTACACATATAGAGTTAGTTCTGTGCATGGCTGTATATAATGTACACATATAGAGTTAGTTCAGTGCATGGCTGTATATAATGTTACACATATAGAGTTAGTTCAGTGCATGGCTGTATATAATGTACACATATAGAGTTAGTTCAGTGCATGGCTGTATTATAATGTACACATATAGAGTTAGTTCTGTGCATGGCTGTATATAATGTACACATATAGAGTTAGTTTCTGTGCATGGCTGTATATAATGTACACATATAGAGTTAGTTCTGTGCATGGCTGTATATAATGTACACATATAGAGTTAGTTCTGTGCATGGCTGTATATAATGTACACATATAGAGTTAGTTCTGTGCATGGCTGTATATAATGTACACATATAGAGTTAGTTCTGTGCATGGCTGTATATAATGTACACATATAGAGTTAGTTCAGTGCATGGCTGTATATAATGTACACATATAGAGTTAGTTCTGTGCATGGCTGTATATAATGTACACATATAGAGTTAGTTCAGTGCATGGCTGTATATAATGTACACATATAGAGTTAGTTCTGTGCAGGGCTGTATATAATGTACACATATAGAGTTAGTTCTGTGCATGGCTGTATATAATGTACACATATAGAGTTAGTTCTGTGCATGGCTGTATATAATGTACACATATAGAGTTAGTTCTGTGCATGGCTGTATATAATGTACACATATAGAGTTAGTTTCTGTGCATGGCTGTATATAATGTACACATATAGAGTTAGTTCTGTGCATGGCTGTATATAATGTACACCTATAGAGTTAGTTCTGCATGGCCGTAATAATGTACACATATAGAGTTAGTTCTGTGCAGGGCTGTATATAATGTACACATATAGAGTTAGTTCTGTGCATGGCTGTATATAATGTACACATATAGAGTTAGTTCTGTGCATGGCTGTATATAATGTACACATATAGAGTTAGTTCTGTCCATGGCTGTATATAATGTACACATATAGAGTTAGTTCTGTGCAGGGCTGTATATAATGTACACATATAGAGTTAGTTCTGTGCATGGCTGTATATAATGTACACATATAGAGTTAGTTCAGTGCATGGCTGTATATAATTGTACACATATAGAGTTAGTTCTGTGCATGGCTGTATATAATGTACACATATAGAGTTAGTTCTGTGCATGGCTGTATATAATGTACACATATAGAGTTAGTTCTGTGCAGGGCTGTATATAATGTACACATATAGAGTTAGTTCTGTGCATGGCTGTATATAATGTACACATATAGAGTTAGTTCAGTGCAAGGGCTGTATATAATGTACACATATAGAGTTAGTTCTGTGCAGGGCTGTATATAATGTACACATATAGAGTTAGTTCTGTGCATGGCTGTATATAATGTACACATATAGAGTTAGTTCAGTGCATGGCTGTATATAATGTACACATATAGAGTTAGTTCTGTGCATGGCTGTATATAATGTACACATATAGAGTTAGTTTCTGTGCATGGGCTGTATATAATGTACACATATAGAGTTAGTTCTGTGCATGGCTGTATATAATGTACACATATAGAGTTAGTTCAGTGCATGGCTGTATATAATGTACACATATAGAGTTAGTTCAGTGCATGGCTGTATATAATGTACACATATAGAGTTAGTTCTGTGCATGGCTGTATATAATGTACACATATAGAGTTAGTTCTGTGCATGGCTGTATATAATGTACACATATAGAGTTAGTTCAGTGCATGGCTGTATATAATGTACACATATAGAGTTAGTTCAGTGCATGGCTGTATTATAATGTACACATATAGAGTTAGTTCTGTGCATGGCTGTATATAATGTACACATATAGAGTTAGTTCTGTGCATGGCTGTATATAATGTACACATATAGAGTTAGTTCAGTGCATGGCTGTATATAATGTACACATATAGAGTTAGTTCTGTGCATGGCTGTATATAATGTACACATATAGAGTTAGTTCTGTGCATGGCTGTATATAATGTACACATATAGAGTTAGTTCTGTGCATGGCTGTATATAATGTACACATATAGAGTTAGTTTCTATGCATGGCTGTATATAATGTACACATATAGAGTTAGTTCAGTGCATGGCTGTATATAATGTACACATATAGAGTTAGTTCTGTGCATGGCTGTATATAATGTACACATATAGAGTTAGTTCAGTGCATGGCTGTATATAATGTACACATATAGAGTTAGTTCAGTGCATGGCTGTATATAATGTACACATATAGAGTTAGTTCTGTGCATGGCTGTATATAATGTTACACATATAGAGTTAGTTCTGTGCAAGGCTGTATATAATGTACACATATAGAGTTAGTTCTGTGCATGGCTGTATATAATGTACACATATAGAGTTAGTTCAGTGCATGGCTGTATATAATGTACACATATAGAGTTAGTTCAGTGCATGGCTGTATATAATGTACACATATAGAGTTAGTTCTGTGCATGGCTGTATATAATGTACACATATAGAGTTAGTTCTGTGCATGGCTGTATATAATGTACACATATAGAGTTAGTTCTGTGCATGGCTGTATATAATGTACACATATAGAGTTAGTTCAGTGCATGGCTGTATATAATGTACACATATAGAGTTAGTTCTGTGCATGGCTGTATATAATGTACACATATAGAGTTAGTTCTGTGCATGGCTGTATATAATGTACACATATAGAGTTAGTTCTGTGCATGGCTGTATATAATGTACACATATAGAGTTAGTTCTGTGCATGGCTGTATATAATGTACACATATAGAGTTAGTTCTGTGCATGGCTGTATATAATGTACACATATAGAGTTAGTTCTGTGCATGGCTGTATATAATGTACACATATAGAGTTAGTTCTGTGCATGGCTGTATATAATGTACACATATAGAGTTAGTTCTGTGCATGGCTGTATATAATGTACACATATAGAGTTAGTTCTGTGCATGGCTGTATATAATGTACACATATAGAGTTAGTTCTGTGCATGGCTGTATATAATGTACACATATAGAGTTAGTTCTGTGCATGGCTGTATATAATGTACACATATAGAGTTAGTTCTGTGCATGGCTGTATATAATGTACACATATAGAGTTAGTTCTGTGCATGGCTGTATATAATGTACACATATAGAGTTTAGTTCAGTGCATGGCTGTATATAATGTACACATATAGAGTTAGTTCTGTGCAAGGCTGTATATAATGTACACATATAGAGTTAGTTCAGTGCATGGCTGTATATAATGTACACATATAGAGTTAGTTCTGTGCATGGCTGTATATAATGTACACATATAGAGTTAGTTCTGTGCATGGCTGTATATAATGTACACATATAGAGTTAGTTCTGTGCATGGCTGTATATAATGTACACATATAGAGTTAGTTTCAGTGCATGGCTGTATATAATGTACACATATAGAGTTAGTTCTGTGCATGGCTGTATATAATGTACACATATAGAGTTAGTTCTGTGCATGGCTGTATATAATGTACACATATAGAGTTAGTTCTGTGCATGGCTGTATATAATGTACACATATAGAGTTAGTTCAGTGCATGGCTGTATATAATGTACACATATAGAGTTAGTTCAGTGCATGGCTGTATATAATGTACACATATAGAGTTAGTTCTGTGCATGGCTGTATATAATGTACACATATAGAGTTAGTTCTGTGCAAGGCTGTATATAATGTACACATATAGAGTTAGTTCTGTGCATGGCTGTATATAATGTACACATATAGAGTTAGTTCTGTGCAAGGCTGTATATAATGTACACATATAGAGTTAGTTCAGTGCATGGCTGTATATAATGTACACATATAGAGTTAGTTCTGTGCATGGCTGTATATAATGTACACATATAGAGTTAGTTCTGTGCATGGCTGTATATAATGTACACATATAGAGTTAGTTCTGTGCATGGCTGTATATAATGTACACATATAGAGTTAGTTCTGTGCATGGCTGTATATAATGTACACATATAGAGTTAGTTCTGTGCATGGCTGTATATAATGTACACATATAGAGTTAGTTCTGTGCATGGCTGTATATAATGTACACATATAGAGTTAGTTCAGTGCATGGCTGTATATAATGTACACATATAGAGTTAGTTCAGTGCATGGCTGTATATAATGTACACATATAGAGTTAGTTCAGTGCATGGCTGTATATAATGTACACATATAGAGTTAGTTCTGTGCAAGGCTGTATATAATGTACACATATAGAGTTAGTTCTGTGCAAGGCTGTATATAATGTACACATATAGAGTTAGTTCTGTGCATGGCTGTATATAATGTACACATATAGAGTTGGTTCTGTGCATGGCTGTATATAATGTACACATATAGAGTTAGTTCTGTGCATGGCTGTATATAATGTACACATATAGAGTTAGTTCTGTGCATGGCTGTATATAATGTACACATATAGAGTTAGTTCTGTGCATGGCTGTATATAATGTACACATATAGAGTTAGTTCAGTGCATGGCTGTATATAATGTACACATATAGAGTTAGTTCTGTGCATGGCTGTATATAATGTACACATATAGAGTTAGTTCTGTGCATGGCTGTATATAATGTACACATATAGAGTTAGTTCAGTGCATGGCTGTATATAATGTACACATATAGAGTTAGTTCTGTGCATGGCTGTATATAATGTAGATAGGTAGAATTGTGCAACCAGCCGTCCTAATAAGATGGGTCAACCATCTGAAGTATGAACACAGATGATCTAAGATGTGGACCTTGAGGAGCAGGAAGGTCGTCAGCCTTCTTGTGCAGGCTTGGAAAACTTCTACAGAGACATGTTAGATACTAGCTAACTCACAAATAACTCCTTCAACATAGCTGTCATTCAGTTACGATTGGGATCACGAGTTCAAAACCACACCCTTCACCTTTATTAATTGTGTATTAATAATTGTGTATTAATAATTGTCCCTCTACATACTGTAGTACTTGCCTCCCAGCACCTCAAATACATGTATGGTTGACTCGACAGTGGTGACATGTTTCCCACGCCATTGTGTATGTGTGTGTGTAGGCTACATCTAGCTCCTTCAGTCTGGGCCTGATGCTGCCTGTCATTGCAACAGTAAGTCATACCACCAAGTCCTAATCTACATCACCACATCACCAGTCACACACTGCACCAGCCACACACTGCACCATCACCAAGTCCTAATCTATATCACCAGTCACCAGTCACCATCCACACACACACTGCACCATCAGTCACCAGTCACTCACTACACCATCACCAAGTCCTAATCTATATACCACATTACCAGTCACTAGCCACACACTGCACCATCAGTCACCAGCCACACACTGCACCATCAGTCACCAGCCACACACTGCACCATCAGTCACCAGCCACTCACTACACCATCAGTCACCAGCCACACACTGCACCATCAGTCACCAGCCACTCACTGCACCATCAGTCACCAGCCACACACTGCATCACCAGTCACCAGCCACTCACTGCACCATCAGTCACCAGCCAGCCACTCACTGCACCATCAGTCACCAGCCACTCACTGCACCATCAGTCACCAGCCACTCACTGACCATCAGTCACCAGCCACACACTGCACCATCAGTCACCAGCCACTCACTGCATCATCAGTCACCAGCCACTCACTGATATTCTTTCATTACATTATGCAGATTGATGCTAGACTTGGTTGCTTGGCACTTAACATTGAACCTTAGCATACTACCACAGAACCATTTTTAACTGTTGCTATCGGTTTATGTCCGTTAGAAGACCCTTAAAGGTGATGAGGGTCAGAACAGTGTAAGATATGATTATGGGGCAGAAACTCTTCTTCCCAGCCAACTTCCCATCTTGTCTCTGCATAGGCAGGCACTGATCAGTTCATCATGCGTCTATGTGTCCAGTGATGCTGTGAGAACATCTCCGGGGTCATCCAGAGTCCCAAATTCTTCTACTCGACTAATGCTTGGGCTGGGGCCAGGGGTATAGGGATAAGACTGGGGCTAGGGGATATATGGGGCTAGGGGATATATGGGGCTAGGGGATATGGAATATATGGGGCTAGGGGATATAGGGCTAAGGCTGGGGCTAGGGATATATGGGGCTAGGGGATATATGGGGCTAGGGGATAGGGCTAAGGCTAGGGCTAGTGGGTATAGGGATAAGGCTGGGGTTAGTGGGTATAGGGCTAAGGCTAGGGCTAGTGGGTATAGGGCTAAGGCTGGGGCTAGTGAGTATAGGGCTAAGGCTGGGGCTAGTGGGTATAGGGCTAAGGCTGGGGCTAGTGGGTATAGGGCTAAGGCTGGGGCTAGTGGGTATAGGGCTAAGGCCGGGGCTAGTGGGTATAGGGGCTAAGGCTGGGGCCAGGGGTATATGGGGATAAGGAAAGGGTGGGGCTAGGAGATACAGGGCTAAAACTGGGGCTAGGGATAATTATATGGGGCTAGGGATATAGAGGGCTAGGGATATATGGGGCTAGGGATATAGGGCTTAAGGCTGGGGCTAGGGATATGGGGCTACATAGGTCTGAGTGGGAAGCAACTTTGAACTTTTGGATATCCATAGATTGTTCCCAGTACCATTGGAGCATACAGCAGTTCGTGTGTGGAAGAGTACCTCACTCATGGGATGCACATATTTGTGCGTGGAAGAGTACCTCACTCACTCATGGGATGTACATATTTGTGCGTGGAAGAGTACCTCACTCATGGGATGTACATATTTGTGCGTGGAAGAGTACCTCACTCATGGGATGCACATATTTGTGCGTGGAAGAGTACCTCACTCACTCATGGGATACACACATGCCTTTTGTCCTCTCCTACAGCTCATGAAACGAATGGAGCCCATCGTGAGTCCGACACAGAGGGTGGTGAAGATCTTCAGGGACTTCTGGCTCTACTGCATCATCATGGGATTCAGCGACTTTCAGATCGGTAAGTATAGTGTGACATTCTTTAGAAGCGCACGCCAAAATATTAGACGGGAAGAATAAACAAAATTTAAATAATTTCTCTCAATTCCCATCACACGTTTTCTTGAGGTTTTGTTCTGCATGTGTTGGTGAGAATTCCTGAGTGGAGTGCACCTGTTATGTACATGCATGGATAAGGGACTTGGGTTGGAAGGGGGGGGGGAGAGGGGGGAGAGGGGGGTTATTTATTGGTTTCGTTTTTGTGTCTGCATGCTGCAGGTGTGTTTCCCTCTGCTTGGTATAAGAACGTGCGTGAGATAGCCACCAAGTCCCCCCTCCTGCTCTCAGGGGGAGCTGAACAGTACCTGGACAAAGAGCTGGAGTTGAACCATCCTCTCAAGATAGAAAACATTGCTCCTGTTAGTGCCAAACATTGATTGTCTAAAGTTATTACAATGTATTATTATTATTATTATTATTATTATTATTATTATTATTATTATTATTATTATTATTATTATTATTATTATTATTATTATTATTATTATTATTATTATTATTATTATTATTATTATTATTATTATTATTATTATTATTATTATTATTATTATTATTATTATTATTATTATTATTATTATTATTATTATTATTATTATTATTATTATTATTATTATTATTATTATTATTATTATTATTATTATTATTATTATTATTATTATTATTATTATTATTATTATTATTATTATTATTATTATTATTATTATTATTATTATTATTATTATCATTATTATTATTATTATTATTATTACTATTACACTACTACTACTACTACTACTACTACTACTACTACTACTACTACTATTATTATTATTATTATTATTATTATTATTATTATTATTATTATTATTATTATTATAACATGTCTTATGATGCAGGCATGCGCACACATGTACATACACATAGCACCTCTCTATATGCACTATACACACACAACATGCACACATTCACTCAACACACACATACACTCACACAACACACACTCACGGTGGTACACACACATTCACCTCATTTTCGCTCACTCTCCCTTCCTCTTTCTCCCTCCTTCCCCTCCCTCATCCCTCCCTCCAATCCCTCCCAGGGTGAGCTGCAGGAGGCCAGGCAGAGCCTGATTGACAAGCTGGGCAAGTCTCCTGAACTAGACAAACTTGTTTACCGACTCACCTTCGTCCAGTGCATGTACCTCACCTCCATCTACCGGCTGGAGTCCCTCAGGTAAAGGACTACGGCTAGGAAAGAGCAGCTGCCCTTGACTTATAAGTCAATAAATGGCAGGAGAAACTAGCACCTCGCTGGGGAGGTGGACGAGGGAATGCTATGCTATGTATGGCCATCTGTAGCCTATCACAATCTCTGTATATAGCATATATCCATATATGCATCGCCTGTCTGTGAACAGCACTAAATATATATTGCCTTGAGTGCGGTCCCAAACACTCCCTTGCACTTCCTAGAGTGTAAGTTGGCCTTGTCAATGACGTGGTCTATTGGTTATGCGTATTTATGCATGCTTATATGAATATTATATGTGCTGTAAAGTGCATTGTCAGCACCCTACAAGAAGCCAATATATACCACTATGCCTTCCAGCCATCGAGGATTAGGCAGTGCACATGTAGCAAGCACCCAGTTTTTTGTTAATATTGTACACAGAGCTGAAAAAAAGGATAGCGATGATGGTCTATTTGCAGGCCTGAGATGGAGCTGAAGTCTGAGGAGTTGGAAGTTTTAGAGAGTCTGAGGCTCAAGAACAACACTAACTGAAGCAGAGGCAGCAGTTGGGCATTAGAACAACCAGCAAGTCATCACCTAGAGCTACAGCAACTGGCTAACTTCATTGCAAATGACCACATGAGTGCAAATGATACAGGATATGTTCATTTCGAATAAATGGTGTCAATTTCATGATGTATATACATGCAAACACCCACTGCCCGTAGCAAGCACCCACTACCCGTAGCAAGCACCCACTACCCGTAGCAAGCACCCACTACCTGTAGCAAGTACCCACTACCCGTAGCAAGCACCCACTGCCCGTAGCAAGCACCCACTACCTGTAGCAAGCAGCCACTACCTGTAGCAAGCACCCACTACCCGTAGCAAGCACCCACTACCTGTAGCAAGCACCCACTCTCCGTAGCAAGCACCCACTCCTGTAGCAAGCACCCACTACCTGTAGCAAGCACCCACTGCCCGTAGCAAGCACCCACTACCCGTAGCAAGCACCCACTACCCGTAGCAAGCACCCACTACCTGTAGCAAGTACCCACTACCCGTAGCAAGCACCCACTGCCCGTAGCAAGCACCCACTACCTGTAGCAAGCAGCCACTACCTGTAGCAAGCACCCACTACCCGTAGCAAGCACCCACTACCTGTAGCAAGCACCCACTCTCCGTAGCAAGCACCCACTCCTGTAGCAAGCACCCACTACCTGTAGCAAGCACCCACTGCCCGTAGCAAGCACCCACTACCCGTAGCAAGCACCCACTGCCCGTAGCAAGCACCCACTACCTGTAGCAAGCACCCACTACCCGTAGCAAGCACCCACTACCCGTAGCAAGCACCCACTACCCGTAGCAAGCACCCACTACCCGTAGCACTACCCGTAGCAAGCACCCAGCAAGCACCCGCTACCCGTAGCAAGCACCCACTACCCGTAGCAAGCACCCACTACCCGTAGCAAGCACCCACTACCTGTAGCAAGCACCCACTACCTGTAGCAAGCACCCACTACCCGTAGCAAGCACCCACTACCCGTAGCAAGCGCCCACTACCAGTAGCAAGCACCCACTACCTGTAGCAAACACCCACTACCCGTAGCAAGCACCCACTACCCGTAGCAAGCACCCACTACCCGTAGCAAGCACCCACTACCCGTAGCACTACCCGTAGCAAGCACCCAGCAAGCACCCACTACCCGTAGCAAGCACCCACTACCTGTAGCAAGAACCCACTACTCGTAGCAAGCACCCACTACCCGTAGCAAGCACCCACTACCCGTAGCAAGCACCGACTACCCATAGAAAGCACCCACTACCCGTAGCAAGCATCCACTACCCGTAGCACGCACCCACTACCCGTAGCAAGCATCCACTACCCGTAGCACGCACCCACTATCCGTAGCAAGCACCCACTACCCGTAGCAAGCACCCACTACCTGTAGCAAGAACCCACTACCCATAGCAAGCACCCACTACCCGTAGCAAACACCCACTACCCGTAGCAAGCACCCACTACCCGTAGCAAATACCCACTACCCGTAGCAAGCACCCACTACCCGTAGCAAGCACCCACTACCTGTAGCAAGCACCCACTACCTGTAGCAAGCACCCACTACCTGTAGCAAGCACTATCCCTAGCAAGCACCCACTACCTGTAGCAAGCACCCACTACCTGTAGCAAGCACCCACTACCTGTAGCAAGCACCCACTACCTCTAGCAAGCACCCACTACCCGTAGCAAGCACCCACTACCTGTAGCAAGCACCCACTACCTGTAGCAAGCACCCACTACCTGTAGCAAGCACCCACTACCTGTAGCAAGCACCCACTACCTGTAGCAAGCACCCACTACCTGTAGCAAGCACCCACTACCCGTAGCAAGCACCCACTACCTGTAGCAAGCACCCACTACCTGTAGCAAGCAGCCACTACCTCTAGCAAGCACCCACTACCCGTAGCAAGCACCCACTACCTGTAGCAAGCACCCACTACCTGTAGCAAGCACCCACTACCTGTAGCAAGCACCCACTACCCGTAGCAAGCACCCACTACCTGTAGCAAGCACCCACTACCTGTAGCAAGCACCCACTACCTCTAGCAAGTACCCACTACCCGTAGCAAGCAACCACTACCCGTAGCAAGCACCCACTACCCGTAGCAAGCACTATCCCTAGCAAGCACCCACTACCCGTAGCAAGCAACCACTACCTCTAGCAAGTACCCACTACCCGTAGCAAGCACCCCACATATGGATCTGATTCTGGCACTAACTAGCCGACTATGTACTTTGTGGCATATATATGTATGTGTATATAATATTATGTATACACACACACACACCACACACATGCACACACACACATTTATACCATGAGTGATGGCCTGTGTCTATATGCATGTGGTGTGCATGCAGGTTAGAGGTCAACATTAAAGTCTTTGCTGATATCTTCAAATATCTTGAGGACAAAGGGTTGCAGGGAGAGCTCTGGGGTAAGTGGCAGTCTCGCTGGACGTACCATCAAACGTGCGCATACACACGGTAAAAGAGGGTGTGGTCATATGCCAAGGACCATTTTGTTTTGATTTGCCATAATTTTCCTGGCATTTTGTCGGCACTAATTAGAAACGTGAATATGAACTTATAAGATGATGTGTGTGTATTCCATTAGTGTGGCACTCAAATGCGTGCAATGCAAGCTTGAAAATGCTGACTAGACAAGAAAAAAAATTGTCTGTGGTATCTGTCCAGACCCTTTTACCTTGCGTGCCCACGTCTGGGGGTCTGGAGTGGAGGGGGTGGGATGGGCAGATGATGTGGAGGTGATGGGAAGGTAGGAAAGGCTAAATGGAGGAGAGAGTGGCTAAATTGTAAGGGTGAAGTTCTAAGTTGGGTAGGGAGGAGGGGCTGAGTGAGAGAAGGAGGAGGGGCCATGTGAGGCAGGGAGGAGGGGTTAAGTGGGATAGGAGGAGGGGCCAAGTGAGGTAGGGAGGAGAGGCCACGGGTGGTTGGAGGACCACTAAGTGGGGCAGAGGGAAGAGGAGCTAAGCGAGGTAGGGAGGAGGGCTAGATAGGGCAGAGAGAGGTGGGGCTAAATGGGAGGAGCATTTGGTGAGAGCAGTGATGTGTGTTGGATTACATTGCTCTTTGCTACAGTTGCAGTTGAGATGATGGGAAATAAACTTTTCATGGAGTACCTTGCGAAGATGGAAGCCAAGGTACAACATACCCAGTGTGTAGGAGCCATAGCAGACATTTATCAACATACACAGTGTGTAGTAGACATTTATCAACATACACAGTGTGTAGAAACTGTAGCAGACATTTGATTGTATGCACCTCAGTGTTGTTGCTACTGCCCTTGTTGTTGATGTTGCTTGTTGTGTGTGGTAGCCTGCTGACGCCGAGCGTGCTCAGGAGCTGGAGTCTCTGGCCCAGCTCCTGCTCTTCAAGTTCAACCACTTTCGAGGCAGGATCAAGAAAGTGGCAGACGAATTCCTCAGCAAATTAGTGGACAGGTATGTGCGCATGAGCGCAGTGGGTGTTCTAGGTAGTCAGGGCTTCCATGTGAATGCAGGACTGTTAGCTGGGGAGGGGAGTTTGCTGGGGAGGGGAAGTCAGTGCTGATAATGAAGGAACTTGGTGTAAGTGTGTCCAGAGCTTCACTGGTTTCTAAGTTACACTATTAACCCTCTCACTGCTGTAAGCGCCATATGGTGGAGCAATTTTCAAAAATGCGTTAAAAAATCGCATGATTGCTGTATTGCTATAATTTTTATATCCTAAGAATCCGTTGTTATTGCTCCTCACTTGGGGAACCAAATATTGAGTCCAGGAGACATCGGCAACCATGTGAAAAACTACTGACGATCCGCAATCTTGATGACCATTTAACCAAACTTTGGCCAACCTCATTGGCCAAGTCAACCAGGATGATATGGCCCTTCCTGAGGAAGATTCTGATGAGGAAGAAAGTGGAGGCATCTTTAGTTATCTAGGAATGCTGACTACAGCTCGTGGGGCCTCCAAATCAATGGCCACTTCTCTTGGTTCTTGCACAGGTTGGAGATGGGAGTAAAAGTGGAAAAGAAGAGCAGGAAAAAAATGGGGACCGCTGGGAGACACAAACCAGCATTTTCTCATCGACTAGTCAACAAGTTCATAGGCAGTGTGAGGGCAGAAAGAAAGAAAGGAAGGAAGGAAGGAAGGAAGGAAGAAAGGTAGGTAGGAAGGAAGGAAGGAAGGTAGGTAGGAAGGAAGGAAGGAAGGTAGGTAGGAAGGTAGGTAGGAAGGTAGGAAGGAAGGAAGGAAGGTAGGTAGGTAGGAAGGAAGGAAGGAAGGTAGGAAGGAAGGAAGGTAGGAAGGAAGGAAGGAAGGTAGGAAGGAAGGAAGGAAGGAAGGAAGGTAGGAAGGTAGGAAGGAAGGAAGGAAGGTAGGTAGGAAGGAAGGAAGGAAGGAAGGAAGGTAGGAAGGAAGGAAGGTGAAGGAAGGAAGGAAGGTAGGTAGGAAGGAAGGAAGGAAGGAAGGAAAGAAGCAAGGAAGGTAGGAAGGTGGTAGGAAGGAAGGAAGGTAGGAAGGAAGGAAGAATGAAGGAAGACTGAAGAGCTGTGATGTTTTGATCAAGACTCTGCTGGAGAAATGGACAAGGAATGCTTCTCAGGTGTGTGGACATATCTAGCTGTAGTATTTGCCTAAATAGCTGGGGAGGGGATCCATCTAGCTTATTATTAAATATTTGAACTTGAATTCAAATTCAAATTTTGTGTGAACTGTCATATATCTATACATATAGCCCAGGCAATGAAATTTGTCGTGTTTGACTTGTGTGTTGAAATCATATTGCTTGCAGATATAATGGAGATATAATGGACAATGAGGCTCTAGCTCCACCCACTTTGCTATGCGAGAACCTGACCCTCCCCCTTCCAATACTGGCCACTCCCACTCCGACACTGGAACTTTCACTCCAGTCCTGGCCATTTCAGTTCTGGCCACTCCAGTTCTGGCCACTCCAGTTCTGGAAACACTCTCGACGGTTTCTCTTGCTCTTCCACCCCCCCTCCATTTTCCCGGCATCTAGTAGTAGTGCATGTGTGCATACAATCGCGAGGTGTAGTGAATGGAGACATCATTCCTTCCAACACTCTGTTGCAGTTGCCGCACACCTGCTGCTTCCATCTCTACTTTTCCTCTTCCTTCCGTGACTTAGCCTCTTACCACCCCTAATAAACACAAACACGGACACGGACAAAAAAAAGGGGCAGTCTTTCTATAATCATATTCATAGTGTGTAGTCGGTCTGTGGTACGTTTGTCAACAACTGATCATGAGACCTAATTGCAGCGGGCAATAATGATTTTCTGATTTTTATATGGATGCTGTAGCCGAGTTTTTATTTATTTAATAATTGCTCTGGGAACTTAGAGGTGAGAGGGTTAATGTTTAGATGTCCAGTCATTGCACATGTGTATATATAAATATAATATACACACATATATTTATATATATACTCTAAATCTCGAATTTTTCATTGGTGATAAGTTTTCGTAGTCCTATTATTAACCTTAGAAAATTAAAACAGCAACAATGAACACAGCCACTAGCTGATTATAAAGTTGTAGGTTAGCTATGGCTCGTGCACACACGCAGGCAGGGCAGAGAAGCTTCTGGATGTGCTGGAAATATCTCTTACTAAGATATTTGAAGTTCAGAGAAGTGAACACAGCTTTGTACGAGTCCAATACTGATGCATTACAATAACCTTCTCAATAATCAACTTGAAATTGTATTCCTCTCGACGTTTTGACTAGATGCTCTAGCCTTCATCGGGAATAATGAGACGCTAATACTCGTGTGAGCCCTGTAGCTAGCACGTGCTACAAAACCATACCTCAGCACACGCGTCCAGCACGTGAACCTGATGTGGGAAAGGGAAAACAAACAAAACAAATCAATAAATAATAATGAATAATATATAATATATATAATAATAAATTAATTAATTAATAAATACAATAATAATAACAAACAAACAAGTAACAAACAAACAAAACAAATCAATCAAACAAAACAAACAAATAAATAAATAATAAATAAATAAATAATAATATATTATAATAAAAAATAAAGAAAAAATTAATAAATATAACTAAATATAAAAAACAAACAGACAAGTAAATAAATAAGCAAGTAAGTAACTTAAGGGGGTAGTTCACCCAAAACTGGAAAAAAACGTCTGTTGACTTTGAATGCCCATAACTTTTTTAAATAATTGGTTTGTGTAGATAATGTTATGCTCAAATTGTTGCTTGTTCTATGTGCTTTCCAATGATATATAAAATATCTCTAGAGGCATGTTTTGTCAGAAGATGCATGCAGAAATGCATGCATCTTCAGAAACAGGGACCCTCCTTCTCTTGGCAGACCCCCACTACTCATTAAAAAAAATCAAAAGCTGTAAATTGGTTTGTGGCTTGTCAAAGCTAACAGCTGTGATATCGGTGATTTTATATATATTTAAAAAAAAAAAAATTTTTTAATGATAAATATACGTTATTACATGAACTAAAGACATATTATACTAGTACTACATCACATTTTTGTAAAGTTAATAGTTGATGATGGGGGGGGGGGGGGAGTTAAATACTGCCATCAACCCACGCAGAACATGGTGGTAGCCTGCGTGACCACATGGCAGCATTTCCCTTCCACAGACATAGAGCCAGACGTTGGTAGAGGTGGCGGGTTGTTTCTGCCGGGGCTATTCTTGACCGCTGTCCCAACTGATGGCCGATTCTGGAGATGGTAATGGTGGCTTCTTCGCTCCAGCCGCCTAGCGTTTCCACCACAAGGGGTATAAAATCGACTCCCACTGAACGACAAGCATCACTGTGGGCGGCCAACTTCCTCTCCTCACCTACTCGCAGTGCATGGCCCTTGGTGGTGGCGGCTCCGGCAAGTGTGCGAGGTTGCATGGTTGATATAACCGTCACATCCAAAGCTGCAGGACGCCCCCTACCCCAATTTGGGAGATAGATGTCGGCTGGGCGGCTGCGCGAACCAGGAATGAGAGATGGAACCTCCCTCCTAGGTGCCAGAGCTGCAGACTGGGCAGCATTGAAGAGGGCATCTCTGAGGGCATCATGCCTATGTATCCGGTCACCATTCCCACCGCATCCTACCTGATGATCACCAAAAGCATCTGCATCAATGGAGCGGTCACAAATCTGGCAGGTAGCATCACCAGAAAACATCCTGAGGCCCAGCCAGTAGTTGAGGCAAAGACGAAACTCCAGGTCATGAAGGTGGAGACCTAGGGCTGGGGAAGGGACGACATTTAGCCAGTCCCCTGCATGTGGAAGTGAGGAGGAGAGAGCGAGGGCACGTGATCTGTTGTCTGGAGCCGAATCTAGGAGCAAGTTATAAGATATTTCATCTATTCTCCTGGAAAGGGGACGCTGTCGGAGGGGGATGTCGATGTCCTCCAAAGAGCGCCACTGAGGCATCTTAGCCGCAGTTGCTAAGGCAGCCACAGCTCCAGGCAGATGGACGGAAAAAGCTGGTTGGTAACCCAAGATCCTGGCAACCAGGTGGCGAGACGTGTCAAGAGAGCTGAGGTAGGCAGCTGGTGCATGGAGACTCGCCAGCCGGAGGTTGAGACCGCCTAAGCAGCTTGGAAGAGATGCCTTTTGCCAGGACCAGTCAGATAGAGACCCTCCTGCAATGTCTGATAGCGTGTCCCTCATTAGAAGATCGAAAGCCTTGGTGGCCTCAAGAGTGAAAGCAGGAGGACAGCATCTCAGGGGGAAAATAAACTTAGGGAGAGCCAGGCAAGAACGAAGGAGGGTTATTTCAAACTGTGAGTCTTCCAAGTCTTGCAAACGGGCCACAGAAGCCCGTATTTTTTCCACTCTCTTAAGCATAGCGGATTCACAGAAAGTCGCAGAACCAATGGGGCATCCAAGCAGGCAAAAGCCGCTCCTTGAAACCGGAATTTCCTGTGGTAGTTGGTTAAGGGATGAGTCACCATTTTCTGGGATGAAAAGTAGGGACTTTGAACGATTGAGATTGAGACCTCGGGGAGGGCCATCTTCCTCTACAATCTTCAAGGCCAAGGCCAGATCCTCAGGAGAACCACACAAAGTCCCATCATCCAGGTACCAGGCATTGATGAGCAGGCCAGGTACCTCCCTCTTGATTCTTTCAACAATCGGGTGAAGAGTGAGAGAGAAGCACAGAGGGCCCAGTGGATCGCCTTGCTGAACACCACAACAACTGAGCATAGTGTGCTCGCCGAAGTGGAGCAAAGGTTGTGAGCCATAACTACTCTCCACCCAATTGGACAGGTCAGGGATGTGTTTTCTAACCTCCTGAAACATGCATTCACGATCTATGCTATTAAAGGCATTAGCGAAATCAAGGAGCAGAGTCCAACGTGAGTCAGGACTGAGATCTGGGTTCTCCAACATGCTGGAAACTGAGTGAACAATTGCCTCGCACCCCACCTTGACCCCCACTCCAACCTGCAAGGGTGTGAGGACACTGAAGGCCTCAGACTGAACCGAGCGGGAGAGGCACTTGGAGGTGAGTCGACGAAGGACCTCACCCACCGCAATAGGACGGTGTCCTCCCCCTTTCTTCTGGCAAGCGAGCAGGGTAGCGCCGCAGAGATGAGTGGCAACCTCAGGAGGGGCACGACCAGCGCAGAGGAGGTTGACAGTAGCGGTGATAACTTTCAGGACACGATTGCCAAGGTCGGGAGATGGACAGAATGCTGCCTCCCTAAAATGGTTAGCACGGAACAAAGAGGGACCCGGGGAGGAGTCACTGGGGAAAGATCGCAGCGCCTTAGCAACCAAAGACTCAGACACTCTGATAGACGATGGAACTGGTGATGGAGGAATGAGGCTGGGTGGAGACTGAGGGTGTTTCGATAGTAACTCGTCCAGGATTTCACGTGAAGCTGGAGCTAGGCCATCCGAAGTCAGCGCCTGGATACCTTTCCTGTACTGGCCATCCTGGGTTGCCCGACTGGCACGTCTTGCATTGGAGGCACGTAGAGTATCCGAATGTGGGGGCTTCTTACACTTCCTCTTGCCCGTGGATATCTTATCCTCGGCAGCTAGCATATCAGCCCAAAGGCCAGCAATATCACCTGATTTCCATTTCCTAATACGAAGTTTCACAACCTTCACCAATTCACACCATGGTAGTCTGGCCCCATTCACAGGGTTGAACAGGACACAACGAGGCAAAATAAAATACTTGACCCAGCTGTCCACATTGGAGGGATCTTCACTGATAGAAGTGAAAACATCGCAAACCAAACTTGCCCAAGAGTCTCGGGCACCCTTGGGAATATGATGAAGAGTAGTAGAGCGAGCTGCAAAGATAGAGTTCCATTCAGGGACTTGGGACTGTTCTGAAGGGAGGGACAGAGTGGGTGTGGAGGCAGGTGGGAGGGGAGGGATGGGCACAGAGGCAAAGGATGGAGGTAGAGCAAAATCAGGGGCAGACATAGAAACATGGGAGGGAGTAGTGATGGACCCTAGAGGAACAGCAGGGGTAGCATCTATGGCAACGCTTGATTGGACCTGAGACTGTGGCTGGATGTTGGGACAGGTCAAAGGTGCTGTCCATTTAGAGTTGGTGGACGGATGGTTAGCGATATTCGAGCAGTGACCGAGTGGACTGGGGAGGCAATTATGACAATCATTTCCAGCCTTAACACAAGCACAATTCCTGCAGCGCCCGGTTTTATTGCAATAACTAAAGTGGTTGTTGAATGGCAACGTGCCGTATTTGATTACGCGCTAAAAATAAAATTTAGCGGTAATCAAATACGGCACGTTGCCATTCAACAACCACTTTAGTTATTGCAATGAAAAACCATTCATATCACAGCTGTTAGCTTTGACAAGCCACAAACCAATTTACAGCTTTTGATTTTTAAAAATGAGTAGTGGGGGTCTGCCAAGAGAAGGAGGGTCCCTGTTTCTGAAGATGCATGCATTTCTGCATGCATCTTCTGACAAAACATGCCTCTAGAGATATTTTATATATCATTGGAAAGCACATAGAACAAGCAACAATTTGAGCATAACATTATCTACACAAACCAATTATTAAAAAAAGTTATGGGCATTCAAAGTCAACAGACGTTTTTTTTCAGTTTTGGGTGAACTACCCCCTTAACTAAATGATATAATAATAATTGTGGTGATCTTGGCTTCAAGTTCAGACTCCTGAGAGTGGCTCCCCAGCAGTCAGACAAGTCCATTCCACAGTCTTGATTGAACCACTCACAAGTCCATTCCACAGTCTTGATTGAACCACTCACAAGTCCATTCCACAGTCTTGATTGAACCACTCACAAGTCCATTCCACAGTCTTGATTGAACCACTCAGAAGTCCATTCTACAGTCTTGATTGAACCACTCACAAGTCCATTCCACAGTCTTGATTGAACCACTCACAAGTCCATTCCACAGTCTTGATTGAACCACTCACAAGTCCATTCCACAGTCTTGATTGAACCACTCACAAGTCCATTCCACAGTCTTGATTGAACCACTCACAAGTCCATTCCACAGTCTTGATTGAACCACTCGCAAGTCCATTCTACAGTCTTGATTGAACCACTCACAAGTCCATTCCACGGTCTTGATTGAACCACTCACAAGTCCATTCCACAGTCTTGATTGAACCACTCACAAGTCCATTCCACAGTCTTGATTGAACCACTCGCAAGTCCATTCCACAGTCTTGATTGAACCACTCACAAGTCCATTCCACAACCACTCACAAGTCCATTCCACAGTCTTTATTGAGAACCACTCACAAGTCCATTCCACAGTCTTGATTGAACCACTCACAAGTCCATTCCACAGTCTTGATTGAACCACTCACAAGTCCATTCCACAGTCTTGATTGAACCACTCACAAGTCCATTCCACAGTCTTGATTGAACCACTCACAAGTCCATTCCACAGTCTTGATTGAACCACTCACAAGTCCATTCCACACTCTTGATTGAACCACTCACAAGTCCATTCCACAGTCTTGATTGAACCACTCACAAGTCCATTCCACAGTCTTGATTGAACCACTCACAAGTCCATTCCACAGTCTTGATTGAACCACTCACAAGTCCATTCCACAGTCTTGATTGAGAACCACTCACAAGTCCATTCCACAGTCTTGATTGAACCACTCACAAGTCCATTCCACAGTCTTGATTGAACCACTCACAGTCTTGATTGAACCACTCACAAGTCCATTCCACAGTCTTGATTGAACCACTCACAGTCTTGATTGAACCACTCACAAGTCCATTCTACAGTCTTGATTGAACCAGTCGCAAGTCCATTCCACAGTCTTGATTGAACCACTCACAAGTCCATTCCACAGTCTTGATTGAACCACTCACAAGTCCATTCCACAGTCTTGATTACCACTCACAAGTCCATTCCACAGTCTTGATTGAACCACTCACAAGTCCATTCCACAGTCTTGATTGAACCACTCACAAGTCCATTCCACAGTCTTGATTGAACCACTCACAAGTCCATTCCACAGTCTTGATTGAACCACTCACAAGTCCATTCTACAGTCTTGATTGAACCACTCACAAGTCCATTCCACAGTCTTGATTGAACCACTCGCAAGTCCATTCCACAGTCTTGATTGAACCACTCACAAGTCCATTCCACAGTCTTGATTGAACCACTCACAAGTCCATTCCACAGTCTTGATTGAACCACTCACACGTTGGTGCTAGGCTGATATGCAATGCCTCTTTCACTAGCAGTTCCTTCTGGCCTGGTCCAAGATGGTGGCTTCCTCCCACAAAATAGGATGTCCATTATCCAATGCATGTTCAGCAATTGCAGACTTCTCTTTAGCACACTTTCTACATGACTTCTTAATGTTCCTTCACTCTGGTCTCCAGTCTTCGGATAGTCTCCCCTATGTAGTACTTCCCACAGCTACAAGGGTGCAGTACTTTTTTCTCCACTAGCTACTACGTAGCAATCTCTCAGTCCATGGCTCTCTTACACAATCTCTCATCTGTTGGTTTCCACAACAGCCTGCCTCTTTCAAGAAGGCCTAGCAATCTCATCCATAACTCTTCAGCTGGTTTTTCTTCAGAAGTCAATTGCGTCTTGTCTCACAGTCAGTCAGTCGCGCCAATGAAAAATAATTCATAGACCACGAGTTCTACGAAAATACATTGACACGAAATATTTTCTTATGGATTATTTTAAACATGAGATATTCCAGGTTTAATATATACATGTATACTGTATGTATGTGTCCTCAGTTAGATAACACATGTTCTACTAATAATCTCTACCTGTGCATCTTTTTCTAGGGCATGCTAACATTCGCATGCACATAATAGATCATCAGGTCTCGATCAGGTGACATTAGCTTTCATTCCTGACTGCTGTGATACATTTCTTGCATTCATTCCTGACTGGCCTATATGCTTCAGGTTTTCTCATCTGCTGTGGAGTAAGAAAGTGATTCACACTCAACTGGACCTCCTGCAGGAACTCTCACTCACCCTCCTCACCATGGTGAGAGATAGAGCAGGGAGGTGTGCGTGCTCTGAGCCAGCATGCTATGAGCCAGGTGTGTGTGCATGAGCCAGGTGTGTGTACATGAGCCAGGTGTGTGTGCTCTGAGCCAGGTGTGTGTGCATGAGCCAGGTGTGTGTGCATGAGCCAGGTGTGTGTGCATGAGCCAGGTGTGTGTGCATGAGCCAGGTGTGTGTGCATGAGCCAGGTGTGTGTGCTCTGAGCCAGGTGTGTGTGCTCTGAGCCAGGTGTGTGTGCATGAGCCAGGTGTGTGTGCTCTGAGCCAGGTGTGTGTGCATGAGCCAGGTGTGTGTGCTCTGAGCCAGGTGTGTGTGCATGAGCCAGGTGTGTGTGCTCTGAGCCAGGTGTGTGTGCTCTGAGCCAGGTGTGTGTGCTCTGAGCCAGGTGTGTGTGCTCTGAGCCAGGTGTGTGTGCATGAGCCAGGTGTGTGTGCTCTGAGCCAGGTGTGTGTGCTCTGAGCCAGGTGTGTGTGCTCTGAGCCAGGTGTGTGTGCTCTGAGCCAGGTGTGTGTGCATGAGCCAGGTGTGTGTGCTCTGAGCCAGGTGTGCATGCATGAGCCAGGTGTGTGTGCTCTGAGCCAGGTGTGTGTGCATGAGCCAGGTGTGTGTGCATGAGCCAGGTGTGCATGCATGAGCCAGGTGTGTGTGCTCTGAGCCAGGTGTGTGTGCATGAGCCAGGTGTGTGTGCATGAGCCAGGTGTGTGTGCTCTGAGCCAGGTGTGTGTGTGCATGAGCCAGGTGTGTGTGCTCTGAGCCAGGTGTGTATGCATGAGCCAGGTGTGTGTGCTCTGAGCCAGGTGTGCATGCATGAGCCAGGTGTGTGTGCTCTGAGCCAGGTGTGTGTGCTCTGAGCCAGGTGTGTGTGTATGAGCCAAGTGTGTGTGCATGAGCCAGGTGTGTGTGCTCTGAGCCAGGTGTGTGTGCTCTGAGCCAGGTGTGTGTGCATGAGCCAGGTGTGTGTGCTCTGAGCCAGGTGTGTGTGCTCTGAGCCAAGTGTGTGTGCATGAGCCAGGTGTGTGTGCTCTGAGCCAGGTGTGTGTGCATGAGCCAGGTGTGTGTGCTCTGAGCCAGGTGTGTGTGCATGAGCCAGGTGTGTGTCCATGAGCCAGGTGTGTGTGCTCTGAGCCAGGTGTGTGTGCTCTGAGCCAGGTGTGTGTGCTCTGAGCCAGGTGTGTGTGCCTGAGCCAGGTGTGTGCTCTGAGCCAGGTGTGTGTGCCTGAGCCAGGTGTGTGTGCTCTGAGCCAGGTGTGTGTGCATGAGCCAGGTGTGTGTGCATGAGCCAGGTGTGTGTGCATGAGCCAGGTGTGTGTGCTCTGAGCCAGGTGTGTGTGCTCTGAGCCAGGTGTGTGTGCAGGTGTGTGTGCATGAGCCAGGTGTGTGTGCATGAGCCAGGTGTGTGTGCTCTGAGCCAAGTGTGTGTGCATGAGCCAGGTGTGTGTGCTCTGAGCCAGGTGTGTGTGCTCTGAGCCAGGTGAGTGTGCTCTGAGCCAGGTGTGTGTGCATGAGCCAGGTGTGTGTGCTCTGAGCCAAGTGTGTGTGCATGAGCCAGGTGTGTGTGCATGAGCCAGGTGTGTGTGCATGAGCCAGGTGTGTGTGCATGAGCCAGGTGTGTGTGCTCTGAGCCAGGTGTGTGTGCTCTGAGCCAGGTGTGTGTGCTCTGAGCCAGGTGTGTGTGCATGAGCCAGGTGTGTCTGCTCTGAGCCAGGTGTGTGTACATGAGCCAGGTGTGTGTGCTCTGAGCCAGGTGTGTGTGCATGAGCCAGGTGTGCATGCCTGAGCCAGGTGTGTGTGCTCTGAGCCAGGTGTGTGTGCATGAGCCAGGTGTGTGTGCATGAGCCAGGTGTGCATGCCTGAGCCAGGTGTGTGTGCCTGAGCCAGGTGTGTGTGCTCTGAGCCAGGTGTGTGTGCTCTGAGCCAGGTGTGTGTGCCTGAGCCAGGTGTGTGCTCTGAGCCAGGTGTGTGTGCCTGAGCCAGGTGTGTGTGCTCTGAGCCAGGTGTGTGTACATGAGCCAGGTGTGTGTGCTCTGAGCCAGGTGTGTGTGCTCTGAGCCAGGTGTGTGTGCATGAGCCAGGTGTGTGTGCTCTGAGCCAGGTGTGTGTGCATGAGCCAGGTGTGTGTGCATGAGCCAGGTGTGTGCTCTGAGCCAGGTGTGTGTGCCTGAGCCAGGTGTGTGTGCTCTGAGCCAGGTGTGTGTACATGAGCCAGGTGTGTGTGCTCTGAGCCAGGTGTGTGTGCGCTGAGCCAGGTGTGTGTGCTCTGAGCCAGGTGTGTGTGCTCTGAGCCAGGTGTGCATGCATGAGCCAGGTGTGTGTGCTCTGAGCCAGGTGTGTGTGCATGAGCCAGGTGTGTGTGCTCTGAGCCAGGTGTGTGTGCATGAGCCAGGTGTGTGTGCATGAGCCAGGTGTGTGCTCTGAGCCAGGTGTGTGTGCCTGAGCCAGGTGTGTGTGCTCTGAGCCAGGTGTGTGTACATGAGCCAGGTGTGTGTGCTCTGAGCCAGGTGTGTGTGCTCTGAGCCAGGTGTGTGTGCATGAGCCAGGTGTGTGTGCTCTGAGCCAGGTGTGTGTGCTCTGAGCCAGGTGTGTGTGCTCTGAGCCAGGTGTGTGTGGGTGTGTGTGCTCTGAGCCAGGTGTGTGTGCTCTGAGCCAGGTGTGTGTGCCTGAGCCAGGTGTGTGTGCATGAGCCAGGTGTGTGTGCTCTGAGCCAAGTGTGTGTGCATGAGCCAGGTGTGTGTGCTCTGAGCCAGGTGTGTGTGCTCTGAGCCAGGTGTGTGTGCATGAGCCAGGTGTGTGTGCATGAGCCAGGTGTGTGTGCTCTGAGCCAGGTGTGTGTGCTCTGAGCCAGGTGTGTGTGCTCTGAGCCAGGTGTGTGTGCATGAGCCAGGTGTGTGTGCTCTGAGCCAGGTGTGTGTGCATGAGCCAGGTGTGTGTGCTCTGAGCCAGGTGTGTGTGCATGAGCCAGGTGTGTGTGCTCTGAGCCAGGCGTGCATGCATGAGTGTTCATGTTTGTGGCTTGCATTGTCTGACTGTTCATGTTTGTGGCTTGCATTGTCTGAGTGTTCATGTTTGTGGCTTGCATTGTCTGAGTGTTCATGTTTGTGGCTTGCATTGTCTGAGTGTTCATGTTTGTGGCTTGCATTGTCTGAGTGTTCATGTTTGTGGCTTGCATTGTCTGAGTGTTCATGTTTGTGGCTTGCATTGAGTGTTCATGTTTGTGGCTTGCATTGTCTGAGTGTTCATGTTTGTGGCTTGCATTGTCTGAGTGTTCATGTTTGTGGCTTGCATTGTCTGAGTGTTCATGTTTGTGGCTTGCATTGTCTGAGTGTTCATGTTTGTGGCTTGCATTGTCTGAGTGTTCATGTTTGTGGCTTGCATTGTCTGAGTGTTCATGTTTGTGGCTTGCATTGTCTGAGTGTTCATGTTTGTGGCTTGCATTGAGTGTTCATGTTTGTGGCTTGCATTGTCTGAGTGTTCATGTTTGTGGCTTGCATTGTCTGAGTGTTCATGTTTGTGGCTTGCATTGTCTGAGTGTTCATGTTTGTGGCTTGCATTGTCTGAGTGTTCATGTTTGTGGCTTGCATTGTCCGAGTGTTCATGTTTGTGGCTTGCATTGTCTGATTGTTCATGTTTGTGGGTTTGGTAGGAACAATCAACTGCTACTTCAGTGGTGGTGAAGCTACCCTATTTGGAGCACAGTATTGTGATACCTGCCAATGCGACTAAACGAGAGGCAAGTCTCAACAACAATAAATGAATGTGCAAGAATGTGTAATGAACTTTGTTTCACCTTCCCACCACAGAAAACTGTCAGTTACTTTGCCACTCGCTGCCAGCAGATCATAGAGCTTGCCCTCAAGTGGGCTCCCGTGGAAACCAAGCTCATCTTAGAGGTACAGCAGTAGCAGACACGAGATGGAGGCACATTGTTGGGCACTAGCCAAAGTTACAAAATAGAAGTTTCTCACTGGGAGGTTTATCTAGCCACTTGAGGAGGGTGGGCTGGATGGGAGAGATGGAGGGAGTGAGGGACGGATTAATGGAGAGTGGGAGAATGGAATGGTGGGAGGGGGTGATGGAGAGAAGGAAGAAGGGAGAAAAGGGAGAAGTGAGAGGTGGGGTGAGTGATGGAGGAAGGAGGGAGAGATGGGAATGTGGGATGGGAGGAGGGAGGGATGAAGTGGGGGGGGGGGAGGAAGAGGAGGGGAGAAATGGCGGGAAGGAGGCAGGGAGGATAAAGTGTGTGGCTAACGCTGCAGCTGCAAGAAGAAGGAATGGAGGTGAGCCTGCTTCTTTGAAAAGGTTGACATTTTTATGGTACATGCATACACACCATAATTATAGATCTGTCTGTTAGACGGATCATGGCATGGATCACATGCAACATTACCTGTCTGATGTGTTGGTGTGCTCATACACTCGAGCATTCAGATGGATCACACGGCATGGATCACGTGTGAGACGCATTGCCATTAAGTCGTGTTTGGTTTTTAATTCACCTGATGAAAACTAAAGTATTCGGCTGAAATGTTTGGCAAAAAAATTCAATCAAAAGGGAGAAATCTACAAAGTAATTCTTAATGAGATGGTGCCGGTCTGTTTGTTTATCTTTCCTTCTCACACCTCACAGACGTGTATTTCCTGTGCAACTCTATTCTGCAGGACTACTTGTGCCAAGTGGAGTCGGCTAGCACAGGTCTGGGTCACCACACCTCCGTGTCTCTGGCGGCCAGCCTCATCAGCGGTTATGTGGAGCTCAATACTCATTCAAAGCACATTCCGGTATGCCCAGCAAATTTCACTGATAGCACGTCGATGTGCATTCATCACATGAGCATGTACATGTGCACTCATCGCATGAGCATGTACATGTGCACTCATCACATGAGCACGTATGTGTGCATCACATGAGCACGTACGTGTGCACTCATCACATGAGCACGTACGTGTGCATTCATCGCATGAGCATGTACATGTAATTATCACATGAGCATGTACGTGTACATTCATCACATTAGCACTTACATGTGCATTCATCACATGAGCACGTACATGTACGTGTGCATTCATCGCATCAGCATGTACATGTGCATTCATCGCATGAGCATGTACATGTACATTCATCACACGAGCATGTACATGTACATTCATCACATGAGCATGTACGTGTACATTCATCACATGAGCATGTACATGTGCATTCATCGCATGAGCACGTACGTTTGCATTCATCGCACGAGCACATGTGTGCATTCATCCATTCATCGCATGAGCATGTACATGTACATTCATCACATGAGCATGTACATGTACATTCATCACATGAGCATGTACATGTACATTCATCACATGAGCATGTACGTGTGCATTCATCACATGAGCACGTACATGTGCATTCATCACATGAGCATGTACATGTACATTCATCACATGAGCATGTATGTGTGCATTAATCGCATGAGCACGTATGTGTGCATCACATGAGCACGTACATGTGCATTCATGACATGAGCATGTACATGTGCATTCATCACATGAGCATGTACATGTACATTCATCACACGAGCACGTACATGTGCATTCATCACATGAGCATGTACATGTGCATTCATCACATGAGCATGTATGTGTGCATTAATCGCATGATCACGTATGTGTGCATCACATGAGCACGTACATGTGCATTCATGACATGAGCATGTACATGTGCATTCATCCCATGAGCACGTATGTGTGCATTAATCGCATGAGCACGTATGTGTGCATCACATGAGCACGTACGTGTGCATCACATGAGCACGTACATGTGCATTCATGACATGAGCATGTACATGTGCATTCATCACATGAGCACGTACATGTGCATTCGTCACATGAACATGTACATGTGCATTCATCACATGGGGATAGCATCTGAGAAAAGGGGTAATTGTACAGAGTGGAATTGAATTTGAGTTATTTGTATCATCTCCAACAAGAGATGTGTGCAGAGGCTAAGCATGTTGTCAAGTGTTACACTTGAATATGTAGTATTGATTTGAGCATTGTATTTTCTGTACAGTTGACCTCATTTCTCAGATTCTGTCACGAATAGTTTGTCTGTTAGCCTATTCCGTTCCAAAGTTTCTATTATATTACACCAGATTTTTCCTTTTGTAGTTTTGTTGTGTAATGTGTTTTAGTGTTTGTTACAAGCTGAGCGTAACCTAAACTAACACCGATGGCTTGATCTCAGGCATGTGCTGTTGCTACCAAAGCAGCGGCTTGGTCTCAAGCACATGGTGTGTCTCATTCTATCATTCCAAAGATGTCTTGATAGCTGCGTATTTAGACAATGGCTAGTCAGATTGGTCGGTTGCAGATTCACTTACTTTACATAGCACCTAAGCATGTGTGAGTGTAGTGGCTAGGCTAGAGTCATAAGTTGTTAGTAGCTAGGACTAGAGCCATAATTTGAGACTGGCTAAGACTCGAGTCATAAGTTGTTAGTACATGTAGCTACATGTAGGACTAGAGCCATAAGCTGATAGTGCTAAGACTAGAGTCATAAGTTGTTAGTGGCTACATGTAGGACTAGAGTCATAAGCTGATAGTGCTAAGACTAGAGTCATAAGTTGTTAGTGGCTACATGTAGGACTAGAGCCATAAGCTGATAGTGCTAAGACTAGAGTCATAAGTTGTTAGTGGCCACATGTAGGACTAGAGTCATAAGCTGATAGTGCTAAGACTAGAGTCATAAGTTGTTAGTGGCTACATGTAGGACTAGAGTCATAAGCTGATAGTGGCTAAGACTAGAGTCATAAGTTTGTTGTTAGTGGCTACATCTAGGACTAGAGTCATAAGGCTAAGACTAGAGTCATAAGTTGTTAGTGGCTACATGTAGGACTAGAGTCATAAGCTGATAGTGCTAAGACTAGAGTCATAAGTTGTTAGTGGCTACATGTAGGACTAGAGTCATAAGCTGATAGTGGCCAAGACTAGAGTCATAAGTTGTTGTTAGTGGCTACATCTAGGACTAGAGTAAGACTCGAGTCATAAGTTGTTAGTAGCTAGGACTAGAGCCATAAGCTGATAGTGGCTAAGACTAGAGTCATAAAGCTGATAATGGAGTCTAAGGTGGCAGTGGCTAGGACTAGAGTCATAAGCTGTTACTTGTAAACACCGACCCAAGGGTCAAACCCTTGGTCCTTGCCCTCTAGTTGCTACAGACCAAGCTTCTGGCTTCTGAATACCTTAGATTGCTAGGCTTGTGCATTCAACCCTTTACCTATTTCATAGGGTTGAGGAGAGGAAAGGGTCTGACACACTGCCATAGGAGCATTTTGTTCCGAGTGTGTCCCAATCTCGGTGTCTTTCACGAGGGTACAACATAACAGTGCTATTGCAGCCAACTCTTTCCCCCCTCTCCCCAGCATACACACACACAAACACACACACACACACACACACACACACACACACACACACACCCCAACACCCCACGAGATTCTACTGCACACATAACTGTGAACACACCAAGACTGGGATTGTGGTACACCCAGGACAAAACAGCTAAGGCAATGTGTACCATGCCTTTTCTCTAAGCCCACTCAATGTAAAGAAGGTAAAGGGTTGTCTATGTGAGACAATTAACTATACATACAGTGTATGTAGTGCATACCTGGCCTGTGACTTGCACACATACACAGTAGCTCTTACATACAGTATATGTAGTGCATACCAGGCCTGTGACTTGCACACATACACAGCACTTAGCTCTTACATACAGTGTATGTAGTGCATACCTGGCCTGTGACTTGCACACATACACAGCACTTAGCTCTTACATACAGTGTATGTAGTGCATACCTGGCCTGTGACTTGCACACATACACAGTAGCTCTTACTCTTTCACTCGTATCCTCTCTTCTTGTGTGTGTGTGTGTGTGTGTATATATATGTGTGTGCTTGTGTGTGTGTGATTGTGTGTGTGTGTATGTGTGTTCTTGTGTGTGTGTGTGTGTGTGTGTGTGTGTACGTGTGTGTGTGTGTGTGTGTGTACTTGTGTGTGCGTGCACTTGTGTGTGTGTGTTGTATAGTCGGTGCTTGTGAGCAAGTGGCCAAGCTGTCTGAAGGATACGGTCTCTCAGCCATTCAGCAAGCTGTACTTGAGGTCTCGCTGCATGGGCGAGGTGGAAGGATTGCTGAGCCGACATGCAGGGCTAGGTATGTGTCTGCTATGTGGGGGAGGAGAATGGTTGACCTTCATGCAGGGATGGGTTAGTGCCTTCAGTCCTTGAGTGTGTGATGGAACAGCGTGTATGGTGGATATGGTGGAGGAGAGGGTGGTGAGTCTTCATGCAGGGATGGATTAGTGCCTTCAATGAGTAAGGTGGAGGTGATGGAGGAGAAGATGGTGATCTGGCAGCAAGCCTTGGGGAGAGGGAAGGAAAGATTCACAGCCCAATTGACATATGTACTGCACAAAACTATTATTATTATTATTATTATTGTTGTTGTTGTTGTTGTTGTTGTTGTTGGTGGTGGTGGTGTTGTTGTTATTATTATTATTATTATTATTATTATTATTATTATTATTATTATTATTATTATTATTATTATTATTATTATTATTATTATTATTATTATTATTATTATTATTATTATTATTATTATTATTTTATATTATTATTATTATTATTATTATTATTATTATTATTATTATTATTATTATTATTTTATATTATTATTATTATTATTATTATTATTATTATTATTATTATTATTATTATTATTGTTGTTGTTGTTGTTGTTGTTACTACTACTACTACTACTACTACTACTACTACTACTATTATATTTCTACTTACATATACCCACTTACTCACTGTGCAAATAATTATTCTAACAAACACACACACACACACCACACCACACACACCACACACACACCACACCACACCGCACACACCACACACACACCACACCACACACAGACACCACACCACACTACACCACACAACACCACACCACACCAGATGGCAGTGATGGGATGAAGAAGCTTTCTTCTGAGTTCATCCAGAAGCTCGAGGAAGCTTTCAAGAGTGGTGAGTTAACAAAGCAATGCTATTTGTTTGTTTGTGTTTATTTTTCATTCATTTGTTTGCTTGTTTATTATTTATATTGCAGTGATCTTCTCAATAATATTTTCAACTTTCCTTTAGAGAGAGTAAAAATTCAAGTTGATTATTGAGAAGGTCGAAGTAATTTCGTTGTCAACTGAGATTATTATTTATTTATCAATTATTTATTTATCAATTATTTATCAATTAATTAGTCTTTTATTCTTTGTTATCTTTGTCCGTTTATTCTTTATTTTTCTAAATTTTTTAATTTTTTATTTACGTATTCATCTGTCATACTTATTTGTTCATCTATTTATTTGAAGGCTAGAGCATCTAGTCGAAATGTCGAGTGAATAAAATTTGAAGTAGATTTTTGAGAAGGTGATTTTAATATTTATTTAGTATTTTATTTTTTATATTTATTATATATTTTTTGTGGGCAGGAGTGTTTCATTGCACCACCCCTCTCCATGGTGTGTCTGTGGTGTATGCTGATACACCATGTTTATTCTTAAAAATGCTATGAATGGTTCAACCCACTATGGGTTATGGATACGAATAGCTGTCAGAGAAAAGATTGCTGCTGATTTGAAGATCGAAGAAGGAGAACTGGCTGCTCAAGCAAGTGAGAATGGCCTTCACAGTTAATAGCTCTCAGGAAAGGATGCTATGGAGAACTGGCTGCTCAAGCAAGTGAGAATAGGCTTCATGGTTAATAGCTGGATGCTGGAGTATTTTTCTAGCATACAGTACATAGCTCCTCAATCATCACCATGCTCTAGCTGCTCTGGAGATAGGATACACCTTCTTGCCATGTGGTGCAGAAACTATTATCAATCTGGTGAGGTAAATATGCAACTCCTTGCATGTATTGCCCTTCTCTCTCAGACAATTGAGGGCAAGGCTACATAGTTGGCAAATGTAGGATAGATAATGGTCTGCATAGAATCAATAGAGGGGAGATGTGCTAACAGTGGAGAGCATACTGTAAGCAGTGTCAAGAGTGCAAACTATCACTTGAACAAGGTGTCAGAAGTTCTCGTCAGCTTCTGCATGGCCTTCTCTTCTAAAGCACACTCTCGTGACCTCACTCCACTTCCCATCTTCAAGGCAGGCTGCTTCCAAGTGCTCTTAATAAAACTCCTCCCACAGCCAAAGCATCTGTCAGTGCATTATGCTGCAGGCCATCAGGTGCAACCTTCCAGTGCCACAATCTGCAAAGAACACATAAATCATGCAATGCTTGGTTACTTCTCCAAGTCACATTACATCATGATGACATCACATTACATCATGATGACATCAATAATGTACAGATTAGCACTGTACTAGTAAAGGCATTAAGTAGCGAGCGAAGATGCGGTGGAGGGAGGAGGGAGGGGGGGGGGGGGGAAACAAATATAAAACATCAATTATTTTATCCCAATGTCTGCGGGAGAATACTTGAAATCTTAGCATTGTTGGGTTGTATCGCTCTAGCCATTGTCCGAGGCCTAGCTAGGCCTAATACATGACTGACCTGTATATTAGTATGATGTCATCATGTTGTAATACTTGGATTGTGATATGGTATGGGGAAGTAGCTGAGAATCGTATGCACTTGTGTTTATGTAATCTTTACAAATTCCAAACTGGTGCACGGTGAACAACCTGATGCCCACAATGGAATGGAATGGCAAATTCTGAAACAGAAATGTGCACATGTGGTGGCTGTGGGAGGAGTTTTGTTAAGAGTGCTTGGAAGCAGCTTCCCTTGAAGATGGGAAGCACACTACACTACGAGTGAGCTTCATCAGAGTGCTTTCTGAAGGAATTCCCAGAATACTAAAGGGAAGACCATGCAGGAGCTGACGAGAACTTGTTAAAGTGACAGTTTGCACTCCTGACACTGTTTAGTGCGTTCTGTATGCTCTCCATCATTAGCACATCTCTCCACTCTTGACACTGTTTAGTGCGTTCTGTATGCTCTCCATCATTACACATCTCTCCACTCCTGACACTGTTTAGTGTGTTCTGTATGCTCTCCATCATTAGCACATCCCTCCACTCCTGACACTGTTTAGTGCGTTCTGTATGCTCACCATCATTAGCACATCCCTCCACTCCTGACACTGTTTAGTGCGTTCTGTATGCTCACCATCATTAGCACATCCCTCCACTCTTGACACTGTTTAGTGCGTTCTGTATGCTCAGCACATCTCTCCACTCCTGACACTGTTTAGTGTTCTGTATGCTCTCCATCATTAGCACATCCCTCCACTCCTGACACTGTTCAGTGCATTCTGTATGCTCTCCATCATTAGCACATCTCTCCACTCCTGACACTGTTTAGTGTGTTCTGTATGCTCTCCATCATTAGCCACTCCTGACACTGTTTAGTGTGTTCTGTATGCTCTCCATCATTAGCACTGTTTAGTGTGTTCTGTATGCTCTCCATCATTAGCACATCCCTCCACTCCTGACACTGTTTAGTGTGTTCAGTATGCTCTCCATCATTAGCACATCCCTCCACTCCTGACACTGTTTAGTGTGTTCTGTATGCTCTCCATCATTAGCACATCTCTCCACTCCTGACACTGTTCAGTGTGTTCTGTATGCTCTCCATCTTTAGCACATCTCTCCTCTACTGACTACATGCATCAGATATCCTTCCTATGTATGTATACTGAAAGTTCTCTCTGCCCATAGAGAGCAGCAGTACATACAGTACACATGGTTTACCTTACCAAGATTGACAATAGTTTACGCATAATCATGACACAAATGGTGCATCCCACCTTCACAGCTAGAGCATGTTGATGAGAATGGAGTAGCTATGTCAGAATGAGACTCCAACTTCCTATCTTGCCAGAACCCTGGAGCCAGTCCTCACTTGCCTGTGCAGCTAGTGTTCTTTCATCTATCTCACAAATCTGCAGCCATTTTCTCGATCTTTCTCTTCACTATGACGACCACCCCGTTTTACATAGCCTGCATTATTAAAGGTGGGACACTCGTGAATATTTTTGCGGGTGAACGTGTGCATGGATAGACACATAGATATGCCATGTGTGGCAGGGAAGGTGGCCATCCCACTCCCCAGTGAGGGCTGGCTTCACTCACCAATTAGCCTTCTCCTTGGCTAGGGCTAGATCTAGCAATGCTAAGATTTTATGTCTAGAAAGAAAGAAAGGCACAGAAGATTTGTCCTATCTAGAGTGCATCAGGCCAACGCAAAAATGTTTGTTGTTGTCAATCTTCTCCACCGCACGTTTGCTCACCACACAATGCCTTGCATTTGTATATGGTGGCATGTGCGTGGTTGCATGCATGTGTCTGCCTGCATGTGCATGCATGTGTGTGTGCATGTGTGTGTGCATGTGTGTGTGCATGTGTGTGAGTGTGCATGTGTGTGAGTGATCATGTGCGTGCGTGCATGTGTGTGCCTGCATGTGCCTGCATGTGCCTGCATGTGTGTGCCTGCATGTGTGCATGTGTGCATGTGTGATGAATATGTGGTGGACTACTCCATCATCTCTTCCACAGCATTTCCCTCATTTTTTCCCTCCCAGGTTCCAGAGAAGACCTCACTACGGCCATGTACAGAGCAACTGCACTCCTCATCATCAACAAGGGTATGTCCCTCTCATTAACTAATTACCATCATCTTAATATAATTCTCAGTTTCTTTCTTTCCTTCTTTCCTTTCCTTTGTGCCCACTAATGCTCCGGGTATTCATCAGCATTGGGAGAGACATACTTCTGTTGAAACATTTGGCAAAAAAGAAAAGCGATTGAAAGAGAAATCTGCCGTGCATTTGGTGAAGTCGACTCTAATTACTTGATACGCTTTTTCCTTTTTTTCTTCCTTTTATAAACATAATATTTATTAACTACAACTTTCTTTCAGGAATAATTTTTTCCAAACTGTTCACGTCATCACACAATGAGCTACAGTTTTGGTATGAGAATCAGCTTCATTCTCACGTCGGGAACAAAACCGGCAGCGCCATGTTGTGCCGTCTATTTCAAAACTTCAGCAAAGAAATGCAACCTGAAGAAGCAGCTCTTTTCACAAAAAAAGGGTGGTGGGTTCAGTGTGGCTCCTGGTAAGCCAAGGGGGCCCGTGCAACCTTCCTCGCATAAGACTTCCAGTGGCAGCTTTAAAGCCCTGGAAGAGAAGGTCCCTGACAACAGAGTGATCAGTAGCCATTGATTATTTTATTCAACCACGCAAAGGGTAGCACTTTAAGAGCATTTTATAATGATCCAGCACTTAACTGAGGGTGGGTGTGCACGTTCCATGTTCAGCTTAACTGAGGGTGTGTGTGCACGTTCCATGTTCAGCTTAACTGAGGCACATTCCATGTTCAGCTTAACTGAGGGTGTGTGTGCACATTCCATGTTCAGCTTAACTGAGGGTGTGTGTGCACGTTCCATGTTCAGCTTAACTGAGGGTGTCTGTGCACATTCCATGTTCAGCTTAACCGAGGGTGTGTGTGCACATTCCATGTTCAGCTTAACTGAGGGTGTGTGTGCACATTCCATGTTCAGCTTAACTGAGGGTGTGTGTGCACGTTCCATGTTCAGCTTGAGGGTGTGTGCACATTCCATGTTCAGCGCATATCATTTATTTTAATTTTATCGAAGTTACTGAAGATTTATCTTTTAATTAGCTTTCCTGGGGGGGGGGAGGGGGGTGTTCCATCAAGAAGTGAATGCTTCCGTCTTCATCGCCTAATGAAGACCGAAATATTCAGTTTAGAAGTTAACTGAACTCCCCCTCCCCCCCAGAAAAAAAAGATGAGCTTAAATATTGTATCGAGTTTGTGGCTAGATGTGCTTCTAGTGGATCAGCTTAATGGACCTGTCATACAGGGTCTCTATGCTTATGAGAAGTATATATATAGTTGTTAAAGATTAGGTGACCTCTGCCTGACATTGCTAATCGTTGGCAACCGCAGGGCTTCCTGCAGCTCCTCCCTAGATTTGCAGCAAAATTGTTTATTTGCCGCCACATCTTCTAATCTTCCATCACTTCAGCAGAAAGCTTCACTCATCACCATGACGACGGTCCCTCTCCAAAGCAATAAGGCAAACTGCACACTCTTTTCACGTGTGCTAATTAGAGGCCTGAAGTTTGTGAGATTAGTACTTGATGAACCCCATTACAGCAATTCCTGAAGCATATTAGACACCTCCAGGGGTGATGGCTTCTTTTGAAAGTTCTCATTCACACACACTTTTATCAGCCACACCCATTCAAGTTGCAGCTGCTCCAGGAAGCACCTGCACACACACACACACACACCGTACATACATGATCTGTGCGCACGCATGTTGTATGTGGGCTTGGCCGTTGTTTTTCTCAGGACCGTTGGACAGGCATCTGCTCTATTCAGTCGGCCAGCTTCCTGTGAAGGAGTTCAAGGAACTGTCCATATCTATCGGGGTAGACTGCTGGCACTGGCTCATAGCAAGACGGGCGGACCTGGAGTACAGGGTGCGTGCGTGAGCGATGTGTTACAGTGTTGTGTGCAAGGGTACTGGATTTCTAAGGCCTTGGCACTTGCTCACTTAGCTAAGGTGTGTGTGGAGGGAGTAGGCCTTGGCACTTGCTCACTTAGCTAAGGTGTGTGTGGAGGGAGTAGGGCTTGGCACTTGCTCACTTAGCTAAGGTGTGTGTGGGGAGGGTAGGCACTTGCTCACTTAGCTAAGGTGTGTGTGGAGGGAGTAGAGCTTGGCACTTGCTCACTTAGCTAAGGTGTGTGTGGAGAGGGTAGGGCTTGGCACTTGCTCACTTAGCTAAGGTGTGTGTGGAGGGAGTAGGGCTTGACACTTGCTCACTTAGCTAAGGTGTGTGTGGAGGGAGTAGGGCTTGGCACTTGCTCACTTAGCTAAGGTGTGTGTAGAGAGGGTAGGGCTTGACACTTGCTCACTTAGCTAAGGTGTGTGTGGAGAGGGTAGGGCTTGGCACACTTGCTCACTTAGCTAAGGTGTGTGTGGAGAGGGTAGGGCTTGGCACTTGCTCACTTAGCTAAGGTGTGTGTGGAGGGAGTAGGGCTTGGCACTTGTTCACTTAGCTAAGTTGTGTGTGGAGAGGGTAGGCACTTGCTCACTTAGCTAAGGTGTGTGTGGAGGGAGTAGGGCTTGGCACTTGCTCACTTAGCTAAGGTGTGTGTGGAGGGAGTAGGGCTTGGCACTTGCTCACTTAGCTAAGGTGTGTGAGGAGGGTAGGGCTTGGCACTTGCTCACTTAGCTAAGGTGTGTGTGGGGAGGGTATGGCTTGGCACCTGCTCACTTAGCTAAGGTGTGTGTGGAGGGAGTAGGGCTTGGCACTTGCTCACTTAGCTAAGGTGTGTGGAGAGGGTAGGGCTTGGCACTTGCTCACTTAGCTAAGGTGTGTGTGGAGGGAGTAGGGCTTGGTACCTGCTCACTTAGCTGAGGTGTGTGTGGAGAGGGTAGGGCTTGGCACTTGCTCACTTAGCTAAGGTGTGTGTGGAGAGGGTAGGGCTTGGCACCTGCTCACTTAGCTAAGGTGTGTGTAGAGGGAGTAGGGCTTGGCACTTGCTCACTTAGCTAAGGTGTGTGTAGAGAGGGTAGGGCTTGGCACTTGCTCACTTAGCTAAGGTGTTTGTGGAGAGGGTAGGGCTTGGCACTTGCTCACTTAGCTAAGGTGTGTGGAGGGAGTAGGGCTTGGCACTTGCTCACTTAGCTAAGGTGTGTGTGGAGGGAGTAGGGCTTGTGTAGTATATGTGTAGCAGCACTAAGAGGAGGACAGGCTACCGTTAGGATATGAATGTTCATGAGAAAATGATATTTTTTTGTAACAGGTTCAAGATATAGAGACAGACTTCGAAACATTCATAAAGACTTTGTAACTATGCTGACATGTTAGTTTGAAGTATAGGTGTTGGGCGTGGCATATGCGAGGAGACATTCTGTGGTTACTGCTAGGTATATCTGCTGCTGTTAGTTTACTTGGTCTGCGTCAACTTTTGTCGCCTGTAATCTCCATAACCGTGTGCAGAAGCATACTCTATGTACAGAAGCATACTCTATTTATAAGAAGACTAAGAAGACTGAGGAAGGGCGACGTGAAAGTAAAATATTTTTGCTGACAATTACACCACACCTAGATAAAAAAAAATCTGGTAAAGGGTCTCCAGGTTAAATGTCACTAGGTAAAGGGTCAACACAGTAAATTACAGATGACACACAATGGCTTATGGAGACTCATTTACACATTCAAGCCAACATAGCACAGAGAGTATTTATGCTGTTCTCCAAATGTCTTCAAACCATGTCTACTACCTCAAACTTGTAATAAAATATGAGGATAAAAACATTTGCTCATGAATATTCATATCCGAACATTAGCCTGTCCTGTTGACGATTAACAAGGTATGTGAGGGAAGGTAATGTCAGCATTAACCCTTATCTAAAGGCATGTGAGGGAAGGTGATGTCAGGTTTTTAATGCATTAACACTCATCCAAAGGTATGGAGGAATGGTTTAGCTAGTTTTTAAGGCATTAAACACTCATCTAAAGGTGTGAGAGGAAGGGCTTAGCTATTAATGTCAGGTTTATAAGGCATTAACACTCGGTATAGAAGGACTTAGCTATTTTGCATGCAATGGTACAGGTTCTTTAGACATTGAACATACTACCACACACTGTTCAGATTATTGCAGAGCCTGGTCCGTGAGCAGCCTTAGCATTTATTTTTGTTCAGGTAACCAAAAAAAAAAAAAAAGTTGTACCAAAAAAATGACGAGTATATATTAACTATGTTTGCGTGGCAATGATCTGATGCCTACATGCCACACACCCTGTCCTCCTTACTGCTGGTGTTGATCGTCAATACCCGTCTCTAGTTCATGCGAGAGTTTGCGGCGGTGTGGAAGTGGAGTGCAGAAGAGGGCAAAGGGATCTTCACTGCCGACCCTCCCTCCAGCTCTCTCAAGACTAACCAGCGTCCTCCTCTGGTTCCAATCAGACAACATGTCCTCCTCATCAAGGTATATGTGCATGGTACTCTGGTGCGTGCGGCCTGTGTCACACGATCTCTTGAAAGTGCTGCCAGTTGTCACCCCTGCGTGCTTGTTGTGGCCTTGTAGTTCCTGACTGATCGCTTGGAAGTCATCAAGACCAGAGATGCAGCTCAGGTGTGTGTTTAGGACGTTAGCTTTGGCACCACTGACGTGTGCACATGTATGATTGTGTGTGCACATTTGTGCAGTTGTCTCTGATTGTTGAGTTGCTGCACCAGTCACTGACGCTGGGAGTGGGTCCTACCAGCTCTCAGCCACAGCTGCTCTCACATGCACCTGAAGCTGTCACGCCACGCTTCCAGTGAGCTCGACCAATATTGTCTCCTCCTACTACTCCTACTCCACCTCCTGCCCTCATTCCCTCCTCCTGCCCTACCTTGTTCCCCTTCTCCTCCTCACCTCCTCCCCCTCCTCCTCCTCCTCCTACCCCCTCCTCCTCTAACCCCTCCTCCTCACCTCCTCCTCCTCCCCTTCCCTCATGTTCTCATCTACCTGACTTCTTGCTCCTCTTCCCTTACCTTTTCTCCCTCCTTTCCTCCACCCTTCCTTCCCCACCTTCTCCTCCCCCTCCTCCTCCTCCCCCCTCCCCACGTCCTCCCTCGGCAACACACAGACTTATCCTCTTGGCTGTGACTATACTCAAAGAGCAGCTCCTCTCCAGCACTTTAGAGAAGACTGTTTTACGAGAGCGTGTCTATAGTGCCACTCTAGACTTCTTCTGGTATGGCATGGCATCTGGTCTCTGTATGTGCACACTGCATACTGACAGGTGGAAATGGGCTATGATTATTGTTATGTGCACTTGTGTTTCCCTGACTGTGCAGCTATGACCCCAAGTGGCCGTTGGATAATGTGGTGACTGTACGAGAGACTGTGTGTACTCTTATCAAGTGAGTTGTGTGCAAGTATCTTGCACTTACATTAGCCATTATGATAGGGTGGTGGGTGGGCGTGTAGGAGTTGGTGGTAGTCGTGGGGGTGAGTGGATGTTGGATGTGGGTGGATGGTGGTAGATGGGTGGGTGGTAGATGATGGGTAGGTGGGTGGATCACTGTGGGTTGGTTTAGGTGCATGATGATGAATGGGTAGGTACATGTAGGTGGATGGTGGGTAGGTAGGTAGGTGGATGATGGGATGGTGGATAGTTATTGGTGGGGTGAACTATTAGACACGTAGACAATGCAATGCAGCGAAGATAGAATGTTGACACTGCACATTCAGGTAAAAGGTCTCCAGTTTAACAAATGCTTCTTGCATCCATGTTGGTGCCACAAGTGTGCATTGTATCACTTGCCTGGCAGGATGGGAGCTTCATCCAGCATCAGCCAGCATGGTGTGTGTGTGTGTGTGTTGTGTGTGTGTGTGGGTTGTGTGTGTGTGTGTGGGTGTGCATGCATGCATGAGTGTGTGCGTGTGTCTGTGTGCGTGTTCGTTGTTCTTTCTTGCAGGTTCTGGCAGTGTTTGAAGGAGCTCAAGAATGTTGCCACTGCTGGCCAGCTGCCCAGTAAGTGCATGTAGGTCCTTGGTTTGTGAAGATATTGTTGTTGTCTGTTGAATGTTGTTGTTGTTGTTGTTATTGTGTAGATGCGGCATTCGAAGCATCCTCTTCAGTGCCCCGTAACAACAGCAGCTTTTGGCAGCTGGCTTTCAATGCGGAGTCAAGCCCTGCACAGGTGTGTGTGTGTGCTTCAAAATGGGATATTTGCTTTCCTCAACAAAGGCTTAAACCTTTGTCTTCAACTTTCACAAACACCCTCTGAGTGCCTGGAATCATCCGCTAGTATATAGCAGGTTTATTCCTCCACCACGATGAGGAGATGAACATGAGCACCTCCATGCGTTGGGTGGGGTGTGGGTGTGGGGTGGGGAGTATGTGTGTTTGGTGATTTGTTTGATGATTTAGGGAAACTTGAAAATTTATTCACACATAATCTAGTTACCTAGGGGGATAACTTGTATATAACTGCAGAATTTTTTCATGCTAAGTGATGTGGTAATCATTGCAAGTATGAGTGTCACTAATTTAGGTATATAAATTGGTAAAGATCATCACTACACCCACCATTAGTACATGGCTTTTCCTGGTCTGTCTTGATGTTGTCAAGGTGTGTTTGGCTTACAGTTGGATGTCCATTGTTTTTAGCCTGTCTTAAGGTTGGTGATGCTGCTTAAGAGTGTTCTACTCTCTCCTGTCACTGCCTTGGCCTCTTGTCATCACTTTCCAGATATTTCCTTCTCTCTTATCAAATCTAGACAGTGCCGTCATTGTTCAGTGCTTTCCTGCTGCCATCTTGAATTCTCACTTCATCTTGCTCCAGCTCTGCTCCTCCCTGGTATCTGTTGATGTCATACCACATGATAATGAATGTTGCTTGCTGTCAGCCCAATCCCTCTGGTCTTGGCTCTCAGCCTTTACTCTTTGCTGTCAGCCTTCAATACCTCTGGTCTTGGCTGTCAGCCTTTAATCCTGCTGCTCTTTGCTGTCAGCCTTCAATCCCTCTGGTCTCTGCTCTCAGCCTTTAATCCTGCTGGTCTTTGCTGTCACTTTAATCCCTCTGGTCTCTGCTCTCAGCCTTTAATCCTGCTGGTCTTTGCTGTCACTTTAATCCCTCTGGTCTCTGCTCTCAGCCTTTAATCCTGCTGGTCTTTGCTGTCAGCCTTTAATCATGCTGGTCTTTGCTGTCAGCCTTCAATCCCTCTGGTCTTTGCTCTCAGCCTTTAATCCTGCTGGTCTTTGCTGTCAGCCTTCAATCCCTCTGGTCTTTGCTGTCAGCCTTCAATCCTACAGCCTTTCATTCCTCAGGTGTCTGCTCTCGGCCTTAAATCCCTCTGGTCTCTGTCCTGGAATGCATACTCTCATATCCTACCTACCCTGCTGCTCTTTCAGAACCTTTATTTGTTGTCATATCTTGCTCTGAGACTTTGCTGCATTTGCTGTGGCCCCCCTCACTGTCTCCTTAAATCTGCTGTTGCTTGTGTTTCTCTGGGAAGGTATGGCCATTTTGTGCAGTTTTCCATGCACCTAAAACACACACACGTGTTCACCAAATCATAGCATGTCAGTTAATCTCCATCCTTGAACAGAAGCATTGTGGAGACTACCTTCTTCAATGACCCTTTACCTTTTTAAGAATCAAGAATAGAAGTAAAGGGTCACCAAATGGTGCTGGCAATAGCTACAGAGATAGGCACACCTCTAAGAATACCGTGCGGTGTGATGGTACCTGTACTTAAAGGAGTCATTGCACACTGTACCCTTTCTCTGATCTTGAAAGGTAATCGCTAAAATGAAGTGTACCTATACATTGGGCAGTCACATGGTTTTCTGCTTGGCTCTTTCCTAAGACTTGCAGAAGAATTGGTTACTTGTAGCTGCTGCTTTGCTCACCATTCTTTCATCTCAAAACTAATAGGCAGACTACAAACTCTGCTCCTATACCAGGATGGTTTACTTTTTGTCGAGAGTTTTGTGGGGGCCCTTGTCTTATGAATGCCATTCTAGCACATGCTCTAGTACACTAGACACCCATGTGAGTGTGATGCTAGCTCCTCTAATGTGTGGGTCCCTTACATCATGAATCTCATTGCAGCACATGGTCTAGTACACTAGGCACCCATGTGAGTGTGATGCTAGCTCCTCTAATGTGTGGGTCCCTTACATCATGAATCTCATTGCAGCACATGCTCTAGTACACTAGACACCCATGTGAGTGTGATGCTAGCTCCTCTAATGTGTGGGTCCCTTACATCATGAATCTCATTGCAGCACATGGTCTAGTACACTAGGCACCCATGTGAGTGTGATGCTAGCTCCTCTAATGTGTGGGTCCCTTACATCATGAATCTCATTGCAGCACATGGTCTAGTACACTAGGCACCCATGTGAGTGTGATGCTAGCTCCTCTAATGTGTGGGTCCCTTACATCATGAATCTCATTGCAGCACGTGCTCTAGTACACTAGGCACCCATGTGAGTGTGATGCTAGCTCCTCTAATGTGTGGGTCCCTTACATCATGAATCTCATTGCAGCACATGCTCTAGTACACTAGACACCCATGTGAGTGTGATGCTAGCTCCTCTAATGTGTGGGTCCCTTACATCATGAATCTCATTGCAGCACATGGTCTAGTACACTAGGCACCCATGTGAGTGTGATGCTAGCTCCTCTAATGTGTGGGTCCCTTACATCATGAATCTCATTGCAGCACATGCTCTAGTACACTAGGCACCCATGTGAGTGTGGTGCTAGCTCCTCTAATGTGTGGGTCCCTTACATCATGAATCTCATTGCAGCACATGGTCTAGTACACTAGGCACCCATGTGAGTGTGATGCTAGGTCCTCTAATGTGTGGGTCCCTTACATCATGAATCTCATTGCAGCACATGGTCTAGTACACTAGACACCCATGTGAGTGTGATGCTAGCTCCTCTAATGTGTGGGTCCCTTACATCATGAATCTCATTGCAGCACATGCTCTAGTACACTAGACACCCATGTGAGTGTGATGCTAGCTCCTCTAATGTGTGGGTCCCTTACATCATGAATCACATTGCAGCACATGCTCTAGTACACTAGGCACCCATGTGAGTGTGATGCTAGCTCCTCTAATGTGTGGGTCCCTTACATCATGAATCTCATTGCAACACATGCTCTAGTACACTAGGCACCCATGTGAGTGTGATGCTAGCTCCTCTAATGTGTGGGTCCCTTACATCATGAATCTCATTGCAGCACATGGTCTAGTACACTAGACACCCATGTGAGTGTGGTGCTAGCTCCTCTAATGTGTGGGTCCCTTACATCATGAATCTCATTGCAGCACATGCTCTAGTACACTAGACACCCATGTGAGTGTGATGCTAGCTCCTCTAATGTGTGGGTCCCTTACATCATGAATCTCATTGCAGCACATGGTCTAGTACACTAGGCACCCATGTGAGTGTGGTGCTAGCTCCTCTAATGTGTGGGTCCCTTACATCATGAATCTCATTGCAGCACATGCTCTAGTACACTAGGCACCCATGTGAGTGTGATGCTAGCTCCTCTAATGTGTGGGTCCCTTACATCATGAATCTCATTGCAGCACATGCTCTAGTACACTAGGCACCCATGTGAGTGTGATGCTAGCTCCTCTAATGTGTGGGTCCCTTACATCATGAATCTCATTGCAGCACATGGTCTAGTACACTAGGCACCCATGTGAGTGTGATGCTAGCTCCTCTAATGTGTGGGTCCCTTACATCATGAATCTCATTGCAGCACATGCTCTAGTACACTAGGCACCCATGTGAGTGTGATGCTAGCTCCTCTAATGTGTGGGTCCCTTACATCATGAATCTCATTGCAGCACATGGTCTAGTACACTAGGCACCCATGTGAGTGTGATGCTAGCTCCTCTAATGTGTGGGTCCCTTACATCATGAATCTCATTGCAGCACATGGTCTAGTACACTAGGCACCCATGTGAGTGTGATGCTAGCTCCTCTAATGTGTGGGTCCCTTACATCATGAATCTCATTGCAGCACATGCTCTAGTACACTAGGCACCCATGTGAGTGTGATGCTAGCTCCTCTAATGTGTGGGTCCCTTACATCATGAATCTCATTGCAGCACATGGTCTAGTACACTAGACACCCATGTGAGTGTGATGCTAGCTCCTCTAATGTGTGGGTCCCTTACATCATGAATCTCATTGCAGCACATGGTCTAGTACACTAGACACCCATGTGAGTGTGATGCTAGCTCCTCTAATGTGTGGGTCCCTTACATCATGAATCTCATTGCAGCACATGCTATAGTACACTAGGCACCCATGTGAGTGTGATGCTAGCTCCTCTAATGTGTGGGTCCCTTACATCATGAATCTCATTGCAGCACATGGTCTAGTACACTAGGCACCCATGTGAGTGTGATGCTAGCTCCTCTAATGTGTGGGTCCCTTACATCATGAATCTCATTGCAGCACATGGTCTAGTACACTAGGCACCCATGTGAGTGTGATGCTAGCTCCTCTAATGTGTGGGTCCCTTACATCATGAATCTCATTGCAGCACATGCTCTAGTACACTAGGCACCCATGTGAGTGTGATGCTAGCTCCTCTAATGTGTGGGTCCCTTACATCATGAATCTCATTGCAGCACATGCTCTAGTACACTAGGCACCCATGTGAGTGTGATGCTAGCTCCTCTAATGTGTGGGTCCCTTACATCATGAATCTCATTGCAGCACATGGTCTAGTACACTAGACACCCATGTGAGTGTGATGCTAGCTCCTCTAATGTGTGGGTCCCTTACATCATGAATCTCATTGCAGCACATGTACTAGTACACTAGGCACCCATGTGAGTGTGATGCTAGCTCCTCTAATGTGTGTGTCCCTTACATCATGAATCTCATTGCAGCACATGGTCTAGTACACTAGGCACCCATGTGAGTGTGATGCTAGCTCCTCTAATGTGTGGGTCCCTTACATCATGAATCTCATTGCAGCACATGGTCTAGTACACTAGACACCCATGTGAGTGTGATGCTAGCTCCTCTAATGTGTGGGTCCCTTACATCATGAATCTCATTGCAGCACATGGTCTAGTACACTGGGCACCCATGTGAGTGTGATGCTAGCTCCTCTAATGTGTGGGTCCCTTACATCATGAATCTCATTGCAGCACATGGTCTAGTACACTAGGCACCCATGTGAGTGTGATGCTAGCTCCTCTAATGTGTGGGTCCCTTACATCATGAATCTCATTGCAGCACATGCTCTAGTACACTGGGCACCCATGTGAGTGTGATGCTAGCTCCTCTAATGTGTGGGTCCCTTACATCATGAATCTCATTGCAGCACATGGTCTAGTACACTAGGCACCCATGTGAGTGTGATGCTAGCTCCTCTAATGTGTGGGTCCCTTACATCATGAATCTCATTGCAGCACATGCTCTAGTACACTAGGCACCCATGTGAGTGTGATGCTAGCTCCTCTAATGTGTGGGTCCCTTACATCATGAATCTCATTGCAGCACATGCTCTAGTACACTAGGCACCCATGTGAGTGTGATGCTAGCTCCTCTAATGTGTGGGTCCCTTACATCATGAATCTCATTGCAGCACATGCTCTAGTACACTAGGCACCCATGTGAGTGTGATGCTAGCTCCTCTAATGTGTGGGTCCCTTACATCATGAATCTCATTGCAGCACATGCTCTAGTACACTAGACACCCATGTGAGTGTGATGCTAGCTCCTCTAATGTGTGGGTCCCTTACATCATGAATCTCATTGCAGCACATGGTCTAGTACACTAGGCACCCATGTGAGTGTGATGCTAGCTCCTCTAATGTGTGGGTCCCTTACATCATGAATCTCATTGCAGCACATGGTCTAGTACACTAGACACCCATGTGAGTGTGATGCTAGCTCCTCTAATGTGTGGGTCCCTTACATCATGAATCTCATTGCAGCACATGCTCTAGTACACTAGGCACCCATGTGAGTGTGATGCTAGCTCCTCTAATGTGTGGGTCCCTTACATCATGAATCTCATTGCAGCACATGCTCTAGTACACTAGGCACCCATGTGAGTGTGATGCTAGCTCCTCTAATGTGTGGGTCCCTTACATCATGAATCTCATTGCAGCACATGGTCTAGTACACTAGGCACCCATGTGAGTGTGATGCTAGCTCCTCTAATGTGTGGGTCCCTTACATCATGAATCTCATTGCAGCACATGCTCTAGTACACTAGGCACCCATGTGAGTGTGATGCTAGCTCCTCTAATGTGTGGGTCCCTTACATCATGAATCTCATTGCAGCACATGGTCTAGTACACTAGACACCCATGTGAGTGTGATGCTAGCTCCTCTAATGTGTGGGTCCCTTACATCATGAATCTCATTGCAGCACATGGTCTAGTACACTAGACACCCATGTGAGTGTGATGCTAGCTCCTCTAATGTGTGGGTCCCTTACATCATGAATCTCATTGCAGCACATGCTCTAGTACACTAGGCACCCATGTGAGTGTGATGCTAGCTCCTCTAATGTGTGGGTCCCTTACATCATGAATCTCATTGCAGCACATGGTCTAGTACACTAGGCACCCATGTGAGTGTGATGCTAGCTCCTCTAATGTGTGGGTCCCTTACATCATGAATCTCATTGCAGCACATGGTCTAGTACACTAGGCACCCATGTGAGTGTGATGCTAGCTCCTCTAATGTGTGGGTCCCTTACATCATGAATCTCATTGCAGCACATGCTCTAGTACACTAGGCACCCATGTGAGTGTGATGCTAGCTCCTCTAATGTGTGGGTCCCTTACATCATGAATCTCATTGCAGCACATGCTCTAGTACACTAGGCACCCATGTGAGTGTGATGCTAGCTCCTCTAATGTGTGGGTCCCTTACATCATGAATCTCATTGCAGCACATGGTCTAGTACACTAGACACCCATGTGAGTGTGATGCTAGCTCCTCTAATGTGTGGGTCCCTTACATCATGAATCTCATTGCAGCACATGTACTAGTACACTAGGCACCCATGTGAGTGTGATGCTAGCTCCTCTAATGTGTGTGTCCCTTACATCATGAATCTCATTGCAGCACATGGTCTAGTACACTAGGCACCCATGTGAGTGTGATGCTAGCTCCTCTAATGTGTGGGTCCCTTACATCATGAATCTCATTGCAGCACATGGTCTAGTACACTAGACACCCATGTGAGTGTGATGCTAGCTCCTCTAATGTGTGGGTCCCTTACATCATGAATCTCATTGCAGCACATGGTCTAGTACACTGGGCACCCATGTGAGTGTGATGCTAGCTCCTCTAATGTGTGGGTCCCTTACATCATGAATCTCATTGCAGCACATGGTCTAGTACACTAGGCACCCATGTGAGTGTGATGCTAGCTCCTCTAATGTGTGGGTCCCTTACATCATGAATCTCATTGCAGCACATGCTCTAGTACACTAGGCACCCATGTGAGTGTGATGCTAGCTCCTCTAATGTGTGGGTCCCTTACATCATGAATCTCATTGCAGCACATGGTCTAGTACACTAGGCACCCATGTGAGTGTGATGCTAGCTCCTCTAATGTGTGGGTCCCTTACATCATGAATCTCATTGCAGCACATGCTCTAGTACACTAGGCACCCATGTGAGTGTGATGCTAGCTCCTCTAATGTGTGGGTCCCTTACATCATGAATCTCATTGCAGCACATGGTCTAGTACACTAGGCACCCATGTGAGTGTGATGCTAGCTCCTCTAATGTGTGGGTCCCTTACATCATGAATCTCATTGCAGCACATGCTCTAGTACACTAGGCACCCATGTGAGTGTGATGCTAGCTCCTCTAATGTGTGGGTCCCTTACATCATGAATCTCATTGCAGCACATGCTCTAGTACACTAGGCACCCATGTGAGTGTGATGCTAGCTCCTCTAATGTGTGGGTCCCTTACATCATGAATCTCATTGCAGCACATGCTCTAGTACACTAGGCACCCATGTGAGTGTGATGCTAGCTCCTCTAATGTGTGGGTCCCTTACATCATGAATCTCATTGCAGCACATGCTCTAGTACACTAGACACCCATGTGAGTGTGATGCTAGCTCCTCTAATGTGTGGGTCCCTTACATCATGAATCTCATTGCAGCACATGGCTCTAGTACACTAGGCACCCATGTGAGTGTGATGCTAGCTCCTCTAATGTGTGGGTCCCTTACATCATGAATCTCATTGCAGCACATGGTCTAGTACACTAGACACCCATGTGAGTGTGATGCTAGCTCCTCTAATGTGTGGGTCCCTTACATCATGAATCTCATTGCAGCACATGCTCTAGTACACTAGGCACCCATGTGAGTGTGATGCTAGCTCCTCTAATGTGTGGGTCCCTTACATCATGAATCTCATTGCAGCACATGCTCTAGTACACTAGGCACCCATGTGAGTGTGATGCTAGCTCCTCTAATGTGTGGGTCCCTTACATCATGAATCTCATTGCAGCACATGGCTCTAGTACACTAGGCACCCATGTGAGTGTGATGCTAGCTCCTCTAATGTGTGGGTCCCTTACATCATGAATCTCATTGCAGCACATGCTCTAGTACACTAGGCACCCATGTGAGTGTGATGCTAGCTCCTCTAATGTGTGGGTCCCTTACATCATGAATCTCATTGCAGCACATGGTCTAGTACACTAGGCACCCATGTGAGTGTGATGCTAGCTCCTCTAATGTGTGGGTCCCTTACATCATGAATCTCATTGCAGCACATGGTCTAGTACACTAGGCACCCATGTGAGTGTGATGCTAGCTCCTCTAATGTGTGGGTCCCTTACATCATGAATCTCATTGCAGCACATGCTCTAGTACACTAGGCACCCATGTGAGTGTGATGCTAGCTCCTCTAATGTGTGGGTCCCTTACATCATGAATCTCATTGCAGCACATGGTCTAGTACACTAGGCACCCATGTGAGTGTGATGCTAGCTCCTCTAATGTGTGGGTCCCTTACATCATGAATCTCATTGCAGCACATGGTCTAGTACACTAGGCACCCATGTGAGTGTGATGCTAGCTCCTCTAATGTGTGGGTCCCTTGACATCATGAATCTCATTGCAGCACATGGCTCTAGTACACTAGGCACCCATGTGAGTGTGATGCTAGCTCCTCTAATGTGTGGGTCCCTTACATCATGAATCTCATTGCAGCACATGGTCTAGTACACTAGGCACCCATGTGAGTGTGATGCTAGCTCCTCTAATGTGTGGGTCCCTTACATCATGAATCTCATTGCAGCACATGGTCTAGTACACTAGGCACCCATGTGAGTGTGATGCTAGCTCCTCTAATGTGTGGGTCCCTTACATCATGAATCTCATTGCAGCACATGCTCTAGTACACTAGGCACCCATGTGAGTGTGATGCTAGCTCCTCTAATGTGTGGGTCCCTTACATCATGAATCTCATTGCAGCACATGGTCTAGTACACTAGGCACCCATGTGAGTGTGATGCTAGCTCCTCTAATGTGTGGGTCCCTTACATCATGAATCTCATTGCAGCACATGGTCTAGTACACTAGACACCCATGTGAGTGTGATGCTAGCTCCTCTAATGTGTGGGTCCCTTACATCATGAATCTCATTGCAGCACATGGTCTAGTACACTAGGGCACCCATGTGAGTGTGATGCTAGCTCCTCTAATGTGTGGGTCCCTTACATCATGAATCTCATTGCAGCACATGGTCTAGTACACTAGGCACCCATGTGAGTGTGATGCTAGCTCCTCTAATGTGTGGGTCCCTTACATCATGAATCTCATTGCAGCACATGCTCTAGTACACTAGGGCACCCATGTGAGTGTGATGCTAGCTCCTCTAATGTGTGGGTCCCTTACATCATGAATCTCATTGCAGCACATGCTCTAGTACACTAGACACCCATGTGAGTGTGATGCTAGCTCCTCTAATGTGTGGGTCCCTTACATCATGAATCTCATTGCAGCACATGGTCTAGTACACTAGGCACCCATGTGAGTGTGATGCTAGCTCCTCTAATGTGTGGGTCCCTTACATCATGAATCTCATTGCAGCACATGCTCTAGTACACTAGGCACCCATGTGAGTGTGGTGCTAGCTCCTCTAATGTGTGGGTCCCTTACATCATGAATCTCATTGCAGCACATGGTCTAGTACACTAGGCACCCATGTGAGTGTGATGCTAGCTCCTCTAATGTGTGGGTCCCTTACATCATGAATCTCATTGCAGCACATGCTCTAGTACACTAGACACCCATGTGAGTGTGATGCTAGCTCCTCTAATGTGTGGGTCCCTTACATCATGAATCTCATTGCAGCACATGCTCTAGTACACTAGACACCCATGTGAGTGTGATGCTAGCTCCTCTAATGTGTGGGTCCCTTACATCATGAATCTCATTGCAGCACATGCTCTAGTACACTAGGCACCCATGTGAGTGTGATGCTAGCTCCTCTAATGTGTGGGTCCCTTACATCATGAATCTCATTGCAAGCACATGCTCTAGTACACTAGGCACCCATGTGAGTGTGATGCTAGCTCCTCTAATGTGTGGGTCCCTTACATCATGAATCTCATTGCAGCACATGGTCTAGTACACTAGACACCCATGTGAGTGTGATGCTAGCTCCTCTAATGTGTGGGTCCCTTACATCATGAATCTCATTGCAGCACATGCTCTAGTACACTAGACACCCATGTGAGTGTGATGCTAGCTCCTCTAATGTGTGGGTCCCTTACATCATGAATCTCATTGCAGCACATGGCTCTAGTACACTAGGCACCCATGTGAGTGTGATGCTAGCTCCTCTAATGTGTGGGTCCCTTACATCATGAATCTCATTGCAGCACATGCTCTAGTACACTAGGCACCCATGTGAGTGTGATGCTAGCTCCTCTAATGTGTGGGTCCCTTACATCATGAATCTCATTGCAGCACATGGTCTAGTACACTAGGCACCCATGTGAGTGTGATGCTAGCTCCTCTAATGTGTGGGTCCCTTACATCATGAATCTCATTGCAGCACATGGTCTAGTACACTAGGCACCCATGTGAGTGTGATGCTAGCTCCTCTAATGTGTGGGTCCCTTACATCATGAATCTCATTGCAGCACATGGCTCTAGTACACTAGGCACCCATGTGAGTGTGATGCTAGCTCCTCTAATGTGTGGGTCCCTTACATCATGAATCTCATTGCAGCACATGCGTCTAGTACACTAGGGCACCCATGTGAGTGTGATGCTAGCTCCTCTAATGTGTGGGTCCCTTACATCATGAATCTCATTGCAGCACATGGTCTAGTACACTAGGCACCCATGTGAGTGTGATGCTAGCTCCTCTAATGTGTGGGTCCCTTACATCATGAATCTCATTGCAGCACATGGTCTAGTACACTAGGCACCCATGTGAGTGTGATGCTAGCTCCTCTAATGTGTGGGTCCCTTACATCATGAATCTCATTGCAGCACATGGTCTAGTACACTAGGCACCCATGTGAGTGTGATGCTAGCTCCTCTAATGTGTGGGTCCCTTACATCATGAATCTCATTGCAGCACATGGTCTAGTACACTAGGCACCCATGTGAGTGTGATGCTAGCTCCTCTAATGTGTGGGTCCCTTACATCATGAATCTCATTGCAGCACATGGTCTAGTACACTAGGCACCCATGTGAGTGTGATGCTAGCTCCTCTAATGTGTGGGTCCCTTACATCATGAATCTCATTGCAGCACATGGTCTAGTACACTAGGCACCCATGTGAGTGTGATGCTAGCTCCTCTAATGTGTGGGTCCCTTACATCATGAATCTCATTGCAGCACATGCTCTAGTACACTGGGCACCCATGTGAGTGTGATGCTAGCTCCTCTAATGTGTGGGTCCCTTACATCATGAATCTCATTGCAGCACATGGTCTAGTACACTAGGCACCCATGTGAGTGTGATGCTAGCTCCTCTAATGTGTGGGTCCCCTTACATCATGAATCTCATTGCAGCACATGCTCTAGTACACTAGGCACCCATGTGAGTGTGATGCTAGCTCCTCTAATGTGTGGGTCCCTTACATCATGAATCTCATTGCAGCACATGGTCTAG